>JAJIBD010005699.1:0-139709 GCA_021461705.1 Cryptotis parvus
AAATGAAACAGTGTGCTAACAATTTTCGAGGGTACTAATACCAACCTAGAACTGAGCATTAAATACAGGCAAAAAAATACACATGACAACCCCTTTAATATATGTTCTGTAATCCATAGTCTGGAAGGGAAGGAAAAGAGAAAGAGAGAGAAAGGGAAAGAAATACAGAACCTGCCATGGAAGAGGGCTGGGGGAGGGGGAGGGAACAGGGTAGTTGGGTGGTGGGAGATGGGCACTGGTGGAGGGATGGGTGCTGGAACACTGTGTGACCAAAACCCAAATATGAACTTTTTAATTGTATATCTTTGTAATTGTCTATCTTACAGTGGTATAATAAAATACTTTTAAAAAAACTGAATTGTTGCAAAACAAGTTACAGGGACTTGACTAGTGTGGGGGAAAATCCACACATTTGGCGACCACTGTGCTTAGAAATAAAGAGCTTTCAGCGCGGGTAAAGGAAACACACAGAAGAACTGAAATGTGAGGGGATAAACTGAGCTTTTCCAGTTTAGCTGTACAGACACATTTTTTAAGTTCTAAAGCAAACAACTGCCAGGCTACGTTTTTATGGTAGTTGGATATAGTGCCATGTATGTCCTTAGACCAGTTGGTTAATTGTATGCAGCTCTTCTGTAGGGTTACTCACTGCTGAGGCTTGTTCATCAGTTATTGATAAATGATGGGTTTTGACAGTGTTTAAATCCCCGTCCCTGGCTCTGGGGCTGTCTGCCGTTGCTTTTACTACTGTCAGTGTTGGTATATTTTAAGTTCCTGTTGCACACTAATTTCAAATGATTAAATTCTCTTGTTGGTGTTTTATTATACTCTATTATTACCGTCCTTCATATCACATTTCTCATCTTTAAATCTATGTTGTTATTGTATGACTGAAACTTGACCATGAACAGTGTTTTAACTGTATCATTTTATTAATAATAAAAATAATATTTATAATTTATAATATAAATAAGTAAATAGATTTTAATTGCTCTTTGAATGTAGGCACACCAGCTTTTTTCTTTTTTTCTTTTTTTTTTTTTTTGCTTTTTGGGTCACACCCAGCAATGCTCAGGGGTTACTCCCTGGCTCTGCACTCAGAAATTACTCCTGGCGTTGCTCAGGGGACCATATGGGATGCCGGGGATCGAACCCAGGTCGGCTGCGTGCAAGGCAAATGCCCTACTTGCTGGACTATGGCTCTGGCCCCACCCCAGCTTCCTTTTGGTGTTGGCACACACTCTTTCATTTCTTTTCTTTTTGATCTGCCTGCTCTTTCGGACCTCAATAGATATGCTCCTGGAATTGCAACATGCCTTTAAATCCAAAGGTCAAGCTCTCCACAAGTGCTTTCCTTCATTCTGGAACCTGTGGTCTTTGCTCTGTCTGTGAACCATTGTTTAATATACCTTTACAGATCTCATATTTTGGATGCGAATGTAAGCCCCGGGGCCAGAGCGATATTACCAGGGGGAGGGCGCTTTGCCTTGCACGTGGCCGACCTGGGTTTGATCCTCGACATCCCACATGGTCCCCTGAGCACCATCAGGATTAATTCCTGAGTGCAAAGCCAAGAGTAACCCCTGAGCATTTCCAGGTGTGACCAAAACAAAAAAAAAAAATAAAAATAAAATTTGACAGTTATAAAAAAGAAGGTAAGCCTGAACCTAACTACTCCATCATGACCAAAAACTAGAATCATTTCATCTCCTATCAACCTTCTAGCATTCTTTCCATTCTGTCTCTCCCACTCTCCTTATCTGAAAGGTTGCTGTGGTTTACTGGCATTTACAAAGATGAAAGGCCCCACTCCGTGAGGGCCTCCATTGTCCACATCCGGACTTCTCTCTCGTCAGAACTCCACCCAGCAGACCAGCCTATCACAGTCTGGCTCAAGCGGCCGCTTGCAGCCGCGTGGTTCATCAATAAAAGCTGGACTTAGAGATGACTGCAAGAGTATGCTACCTGCACGGAAGAGCCTGGCAAGGTACCCGTGTTGTATTTGATATGCCAAATACCAGTAACAATTATAGACCTCATTCCAGAATGGATTGAGGCTCTTTATGTTCCTGGAGCAAGCAGATGCCCTTGGGCTCTACTAGCATGAGACAGGACATGGAGATGTTACTGGGGCCCGCTCGAGCAAATCGATGAACAATGGGAAGACAGTGATACAGTGATACAAAGATGAAGAAGGCTCACCTAAGTGCTGGACTCATGTTTAATCAGAAATTCTCACCTGGTGTCGCCGGTGTTTTGTCTGAAATTACAGCTGCTCCTTGTGCATCCCTCTCGTCTCTCCCCACTTCTGCTCACTCCCTAGTGCTGCCTTAGAGCAGTTCCTTTATAAACCTACTTATGTGTGCATCCTCATTTCTGGTTCTGCTCAGGGTAACAGCCTAAGAGCATTAATTTCGCTGCAACATTTACCTTTCAAGTCAAAATGCCTTTATATTTAACAGCCATAGTTTCCATTATTTAAACTTAATTATATGTTTAAATGGATTTAGTGTTTACCACCAGTCCTTTTTTATTTATTTATTTTTACAATGGCTTGCATTTGCTTTCCACTTTGACTAGATTTCACTATAAGGAAGATTTAATAATAGGATATTCTGTGCACCATATTTTTCAAATTATTTCATATTGGCCTGATGTCCCTATTAATCTTGAGTAATAATAAGGCTGAAGGTAAGACATTGTGGTGTCTATTTGTAGATACCAATTCATATCTTTGGATGCTAAATTCATTGTGAAGAAAACTAAAGGTAGTTCAGTTTCCTTTCACAAGTGAAATTTTTTTCTAACTATCTGAAAAAATTTGTCATTATTTTTTAAAATAATTTATTTTTAATTATAGTTTAGATAACAAGGTTAGAATAGGTTCAACTATTACTACACCCCATCAACAACAACTACCACACCCCACCACCACCACCAAAATGCCCTAGAAGTTCATTTTTAATATTCACAAATTCGAGAGGTATTATGGAGCAGCACACTTTCCTTTTTAGCAGCTGACCTAGGTTCCTCTCCAGAACCCCAGATGGTCCCCTGAGCACTTCCAGACATGACCCCTGAGCACAGGCCCAGGAGTAAGCCCTGAGCACAGCTGGGTGTGGCTAAAATGTTTTCATTTGGTAACACATCAGGAATGTAAGTGGTATAGAGGTGAGTATCTGTAAAGTCCTACTGCACAGTGCTTGTCTGAACTACAGAACCAACAACGCTATAAGCAAGAGATCCAAACTATGACAACCAAGCTTAAAAATGTGCCTGTCCAAAAGACACACATGACAACCCTTTAATGTATGTTCTGTAGTCCATAGTCTGGAGGGGAAGGAAGGGAGAGAGAGAGAAACGGAAAGAAATGGGGAACCTGCCATGGAGGCGGGTTGGGGGAGGGGGAGGGAACCGGGTAATTGGTGGTGGGAGATGGGCACTGGTGGAGGGATGGGTGCTGGAACACTGTATAACCAAAACCCAGGCATGAACCTTTTAATTGTGTATCTTTGTGATTGTGTATCTCACGGTGGTATAATAAAATACTTTAAAAACAATGTGCCTGTCAAAGAGGCAAACTGGGGGATGGGGAGGAACCTGGGATCATTAGTGGAGGGAAATTCAACACTGGAGGAGGGGGCTGGAGCGATAGCCCAGCGGGGTGTGCCGGCCAGGTTCCATCTCTGGCATCCCATATAGTCCCAGAAGCGAAGCACCCCCAGGAGTAATTCCTGAGTGCAGAGCCAGGAGAAACCCCTGAGCATAGCCGGGTGACCAAAAAAAAAAAAAAAAAAAAAACACTGGAGGAGGAATTGGTGTTGGAACCTTGTATTCCTGAAACTTGATTTCTTTTATATGTCAATATATTTATTATATTTTATAAAGCAATTCACTTTGTTTTGTGGTATAACCTTCTGACATATATATTATTTTGTTTTATTTTCTGAATCCTGTAAGTCCCCACTATTATTTTGGGGGTGGGGGAATTTGAGCCATACCCAGCAATGCATGCTCAGGGGTTACTCCTTGCTCAGCACTTAGGAATTATTCCTGGCCAGATTCAGGGAGGACCATATAGGATATCAGGGACTAAACCCAGGTCAGCCAAGTGCAAGGCAAGTGCCCTACCAACTATCAGTCAGGCGTATTTTGTTTGGCTTTTGGGCCACCCCCGATGGTGCTCAGGGGATGCTCCTGACTCAGGGTTCAGGGTTGTTCCCAGAAGTGTAGAGCATGTGCTCAGCCCATTGAACTATCCTCCATTCCCTTTATACTTTCTTTTTTTTTTTAATTTTTTAAAAGTATTTTATTATACCACTGTGATATATAAAATTACAAAGATATACAATTACAAAGTTCATATTTGGGTTTTGGTCATACAGTGTTCCAGCACCCATCCCTCCACCAGTGCCCATCTCCCACCACCAACATCCCGGTTCCCTCCCCTCCCCCAGCCCTCCTCCATGGCAGGTTCTTTATTTCTTTCCCTTTCTCTCTCTCTCTCTTTTCCTTCCCTCCAGACTATGGATTACAGAGCATACATTAAAGGGTTGTCATGTGTATCTTTTTGCCTCTATTTAATGCTCAGTTCTAGTGAAACTCGATTATTAATGACGATGTACATCACACTACCTTAATATTTTAAACATTTTTAAATCTAGAAAAAGTAATTTTAGTTAGAAAAACAAATACAAAGTTGGGACAAAAATTACCAGGAAATATTTAATTTTCCACCATGATGCTTCAGGTTTCTGTTAGATTACAGTGTACCCTTTGAGTTGTCGTGTAAAGTCCTTCTATATGTGGGAAATTTGTTTCTTTTTATACTTAGAATTCATGTGATATTTCTTTTCTTTAGACTTAATGAGGACCATGGACATCTTTATATGTTGTGGTCTTTATACCTACTCTATATTTATTATGTTCTCTGTAATTGTTCAGCCTCTTTTCTTTTATCTCTGCATTCATTGTAATTGTCTCCAGAGTTTCCCTGGGAATACAGTTCAATAAAGAGCTACTAAACATATGTGGCTATTTACATTTAATTAAAACTTTTAAAGTAAGATTTAAGTCTTTGATTGCATTGACCACATTTTAAGTATTCAGTAGGCACAGGGAATAGTCGAACGTGTAGCACAGTTGTAGAATATTCCAACTACTGCAGAATGTTCTACTGCACAGAGCTGGTCTATGCCAGCAAATGAGTCTCTGCTATGTGTTATTTTCCTTCCTTATGTATTTATTACTTGGTCAATAATTAAGTTTGTCATTATTTTCTTATAATCTGTATGTCTATTTTGTGGTTTTATGTTTTCTTTTAAAGTCTTGTACAAATTTAATTTCTCGGCTGTATATGAAGTCCTGGGAAGGTAAGGATTTCCTTAATAACATTTTATCTATAATTTGCATAGATTTTCTTTTATTAGTCTTATTTGCTTCATTTTGTTGAAATATATATTTCCTTTTTATGTTTATTTATATTTTATATTTTTCTCATTTTACTGGCAATTAATATGGAAAGATTTGTTCAGATCTATTATACTCATTGTAATGTGATAAAATCCTCCTTTAAGGTAGGTCCATCTTTTCCTCTTTGTTAGCTACACTGCAAGCTCCGCCAATAGGACTTGTGGCCACCCTCTCCTACATTTGTGTACAATCTCATGGAAATTAGAAATAAGCCTTGGAATAGAAGAGACAGAAGGATGGTGGTAGAGAGTTATGGGACTTTGGTGGTGGTTGAAGATGCATTAAAATGATGTAGGTTAGGTGCCGGAGCAATAGCACAGTGGGGGAGAGCATTTGCCTTGCACATGGTCAACCCGGGTTCAATCTCCAGCATTTATATGGTCCCCAAGCACCGCCAGGAGTATTTTCTGAGTCAGAGTCAGGAGTAACTTCTGAGCAGTATTGGGCGTGACCAAAAATAAAAAAGAAATTTAACACCAATAACCCATGTTACTAAACTACTATTAAAAAATAGTTGACGTAAACAAGCCTTGCTTATTCATTGCAAATGACAACTGACTACTTTCATGCTCCAATATCTGAGCTGAGTACCTGTGACAGCAATCATGTGACTTGGGATGTCTACATATTTAGACAACCCAAATAAATGGCCCTTTACTTATTTTTTATTTAGGGATTTTAGGTGCCTTACCTAGTTATGATCTGGGATGACTCCGACCATGTGCTCAGGGATCACTTTGATGGTTTCAGAGCACCATACTCAGTGTCCAGAGCCTAAGGCACGCAAGGCAAGCACATGGCCCTCTTTCTCTCTCTCCATTCTATCTGGCTGGGAAAATATTTGCCATCCTTTGAGGTAAAATTACCTATAATCTGAGAGTAAGAAGAGGGTGGAAAAGATTTTCTCAGCCATACCTGAGAAAGTGATCAAACTACTATTCTCTTTCCTACAGTTTTATTAAAATTATTCGACCCGAATTTACTTTATAGTGGCAGGGCACCCTCTTTATTTAGGACTGGGCATAAATACTATTTATTTATGGGGATAAATAGCTCCATCATCCTCAATCTCCAGTTGGATTTGGGCCTCTGGAGATATTGCTGCCTAGCTGTGGCCCTGCTCTGCTTTTAGACAAGGGCTTCTTAAATTTTTTTTCTGCTTGTGACTCCTTTTCATTGGTGAATGAATATGACCCAAGTATATGGAGGAATTATCATGTTTTGGTGGTGGATGAAGAGCAACAAAGTATTCTGAAGCATTAATATTAATGGTGTTGTAAATAAAAAGTATGGTGAACATTAGAAACAAAGTATCTTAATGCAAATAAAACTATATTTTATATATATACATATATACTATATATATACATATATATATATAGAGAGAGGGAGCATTACTTTTTTTTATGAGCGATTTTTATGCATCTAGTTTCCCATGAAGTGAAGGACTTGCAATTGGAAAAAAGAACCACAAGGGGGAGTGTTCCTTCTAACTTTCTTGACTAGTGAAATCATTTATGCTGTTTTGTTTTGTATTCAAAACAACTAATAAATCATATAACAAAAAGTGTGACATTTTTAAATTATTTTATCAAAGTTGAATTGACATGATTGCACCTAAAAAATACAAGGCACTCTCAAGGCAGTTTTTACAATTTACTAGTTGGTTGGTTGATTTGGGAGTCCACACCCAGAAGATCCCAGAGCTTACTTATGGGTGTGAGCGGCTCAGTCTTGGTGGGTCTTGAGGGACTATATGGAGCTCTGGGGATTAAACCCAGGTCATCCCTGTGCAAGGCAAACATCCTCTCTGGCTCTCCTACTGTTCCATCTCTCCAGCCCCTCAAGGCAGTATATTGGTAACACCTCAAACTCTGTCTTTTCAGCCATTTGTATAGAACAGGATTTGAAATTGGAGTCATTTATGACAATTAAGTCTAGGTGAATCTATGTTAAGCTGTTCGTTCAAAACATAGATATTGAATCTTTTACTTTGTATTATTTTTTGGGCCACTCAGCAATGCTCAGGGGGTTACTACTCCTGGCTCTGTACTTAAGAATTACTCATAGAGATGCTTAGAGGACTATATGGGATTTGGGGATCAAACCAGGGTCAGCCACACACAAAGCAAGCACCCACCCTACCTGCTACACTACCTCTCTGAGACCCGCATCAACTATTTTTAATGAAAATTCAAATACCTCCAAAATGTTACAAAATATATTTTTGTCAGTCTCTTTTGACATATCATCTATAAGTATTTAAATAATTTACACATTCAAAATGGTCTCAAAATGAAATGGTTTCTCTCTTTTTCTTTAAATTCATTTATTTAGTGGCAAAATTTGACTTAATTAGAACTCATTTGATGGCAATCTCTGGTCTGACTTTCCATGAGCCTATTTACACTTTTCGCTTATCCTTTGCAGCACAAGTATCATGACTTCTACTAAATAAACTTATTAACTATGGCCCAGGACTGAAATCAGAATGTTACATAACAAAGTGTAACTAGCTGCCTTTCAAAAATATTTAAGCATAACATCAGGTGTTGGTGAGATAGTATAATGGTAAGGCACTTGCTTTGCATGTTGCCCATCTGGATTAAACCCGGGGTACCACATATTGTAAGCTCTGAGCCCCCTGAGAGTGACCCCAAAACAAACCAGAAAAAAAGAGATTGTCAAATGTCTCCTAGATCTCAAAAAGACAAATAGGACATTTGGGAATAATTTTTACCTTTACGCACGTTATATTTCACATAATAATAAATGGATGCAAGAAGACTAAGATTTGAAAACCTATTTACTTTTTTGTATGTATTTATATTACATTTAACTGTAGATCTCAACTTGCTTTTGTAAAAGTAGCTTAGGCAATACTTCATGATGAGTACCTGATATTGGGTCAAAATAGATAACCCGACACACTTACAATTTAGTAGCTATCATAATGGCAGAAAATATTTGGCAGATATGGAAATAAGATAGTTGCAATTTAAATTTGGCAAGATGCTATTTAAAAACTGTAGAATGGATGGGTAGATTAGACTTTAGAGATCAGATCATAGAAGTAATATCCTGCTTAGGTACAATTCTGCTAAAGGCTGAATTATAACATGAATTAGTGGCATTGTCCTTAAGGTGCTGTTTTAGTTGTCTAAGGGAACAGACCTGTTACCTACTGTGAAATATCTGGCAGAAAACCTAAAATAAACTTTGTTTTTTTCCATGTAACTGTAGGAAGAATTATTTTTTAGAAAAGGGAATGAATATATTGATGATTTATTGTTATAAATAATTTTTCCAATCTTTTGATGGAGCCTCTGTGAAGGTCAGAGATACTCCAGTATTTCTAGTATCTCAGAATCTCCACTTTTAAAGTAAAATAAAGAGCAGACTGTGCTTTTTTGTCTCTTTATACTCATTTTTTTCAAACATAAGGTCACCTTTTAACTATCTATCTATCTATCTATCTATCTATCTATCTATCTATCTATCTATCTATCTATCTATCTATCTATCTATCTATCTATCTATCTATCTATCTATCTATCTATCTATCTATCTATCTATCTATCTATCTAATTTTGTGTCTTTTGGGGGTCAAACCCAGCAACATATAGGGTTACTCCTGGCTCTGCACTCAGGAATTACTCCTGGCAATGACCAGGAGACCATATGTGGTGCTCAGGATTAAACCCAGGTCAGCGGCAGGCAAGGTAAGTGACCTACCTGCTGGACTATCGCCCGGCCCCTCTTTATGCCCATTTTATTTGATATACCATGATTTACAATGCTGTTAATGATAGCTTCATTCATACATTGTTTCAACACCACACCCACCACCAATGTCTGCTTCCCTCAACGATGCAGGGACCCCCCATCTCTAGCCCTCTCCATCTCCCACCTCCCCTACAACCTCTCCCCCAACCCCCACCGCAGCTCAGTTCTGCAGATCAATTCCAATTCTTTTGCCTTTGGCAGTCTTTGCTGACTTTCTAGGTTTCTTTATATTCCACACATGAGAGAAATTATTCTTTGTATGTCCCTCTCCTGACTTCACTCAGAATAGTACTCTCTATCTTGTTATAAGGAGTAGAAACTTGCATGGCTTCATTTTTTTTTCTTAGAGCTGAGCAGCATTCCATTGGGCATATACAGCACAAATTCTTTTCTGGTCATCTGTTCTTGGGCACTTGGGTTGTTTCATCTTGGCTATTGTGAATAGTGTCACAGTGAACAAAGGAAGATGGGGAACAAATAGTTTTTGAAATAGTGTTTTTGAGACCATGGGGTCTACCCCTATAGTTTCCCAAGAGGTGGAATTTCTGGCTTTTATGGAGTTCAATGTTACTGAATTCAATTTTATGGAAGCTCAATAAACAGAACACTTATTAGAAGTGTTATGTTTTCCAAAGAGAGTGAACTAGTTGGCATTCCCACAAACAGTTGATGAAGGCTCCTTTTTCCCATATCACATCAGCACTGACAGTTTTTGAACTTTTCATGTGAGCCAATGACATTGGTGTGCGGTGATACCTCATTGTTATTTTGCTTTGTGTTTTCCTGATGATAAGTGTTGGAGAGCATTTTCATGTGTCTATTGGCTGTCTGTATGTCTTTTTTAAGGAAGTATCTGTGTGCATATCTTCTCTCCATTTTGTATGTGGGGTTGTTTGCTTATTTTAAGTTTTATAATTATATCACATATAATTTAATATTATTTGTTATTGGAAATAAGGTCCATTATTGTTACTGTTTTGGGTATATCGAATACACCACAGGTAGCTTGCCAGGCTCTGCTGTGGCTTTTGGGTTCATCCCTGCTTACTAATAGTAATTTAAAAATTAGCCTTGCAGATGAATGCTTTTGCCTGTTGTAGCTGGCTTATTCTAGGCACATGTGTATATGTTTATCAGATGAGTGGCAGGAAAATATGTTCTCCCAGGCTGTGGCATGTCTTTTTATTCTAGACCCCATTTCTTTTGTGATACATCAGCTACTTAATTTTATATAGTCCCATTTGTTTATTCATGCTTCTGTTTGCTTAGCCAATGCCATTGGGTTCTTAAAGATACCTCTAGACTCAATGTCATAAAGGGTTCGATCTATGTTTACTTCAGTATAATTTATGCGTTGAACCCTGATATCAAGGTATTTAATACAATCTGAATGGACTTTTGTATAAGGTTTTATGTGAGGGTCTGCGATCATTTATTTTTTTACATGTGTCTGACCAGTTTTTCCAACACCATTTGTTAAAGAGATTTTGCTTGCTCCATTTCGCACTCCTAGCTCCTTTGCCAAAGATAAGCTGTCCATATATCTGAGTTTTTGTCTCTGGGCTTTCAATTCTATTCCACTGGTGAGATTCTGTCTTTATTTAAGTAAAACATTGCCTTGATTACTACAGTGTTTCAGTATAAATTTTGGGGGTCTCCCATATTTTAATTACATTTATTTTGGCACTTTTGGTTTTTTTAAAAAATTCCATATTAATTATAATAGCATGTGGTCTGTCTTTGAAAACAACACAGACGTTTTTATGGGTCCTGAATTCTTCCACTCTGCCGCTCTGTTCCCTCAAAGGATTTTTTTTAAATAAGGACTGCATTGAATCTGTAGTACTTTGGGAATTACTATCATTTTAACAACATTAATGTATTTACCCATTAACAGGAATGTTTCCATTTCCTTCTCCAGGCCTTCTATTTCTTTTAGTAATAACTTGTAGTTTGTGTGTGTGTATGTGTGTGTAAGTTTTCATCTCTTATTTATTTATTTTGCCTTTTGGGTCACACCTGGCAATGCTCAGGGGTTACTCCTGGCTCTGTACTCAGGAATTACTCCTGGCGGTGCTGGGGACCATCTAGGGTGCCGGGGATTGAAGTCAGGTCGGCTACTCACTATCACTATCACTGTAGCCCTAGTTTTTCATCTTTTGTTAAGTTGATTCCCAGGTGCTTGATATTTTGTTTTGTTTTGTAGGTCACATCCAGCAATGCTCATGAGTTACTCTTGCCTCTGCACTCAGTAATTGTTTCTGGAAATGCTCGGGGGACCATAGGTTTGTCCTGGATAGGAGTCTGGACAGCAGGAGGCAAGACAAGTGCCTCCTGACCACTGTGTTATTGCTATGGTACCAGGTACTTAATTTTTTTAAAGACAAATTGTGAATGGAATTGTTTTCATTTCTTCCTATCCACTTTATTGTTTTCATATAGAAATGACATGGATTTCTGTGTGTTGACTTTGTAACTGCCATTTTATTGCATAAATTGTTGTTTCTAGGAGGTTTTTTGATAAAAGTATTGTTGGCGAAGAATAGCATTATATTTTCTGCAAGCAGTAATAGTTTGACTTCCTCTTTATCAATCTAGATCCCTTCAATAACTCTTTTTTTCACAAATTGCTCTGCAAAGGCATTCAACACTGTATTGTAAAATAGTGGTGAGAAAGGAGAGCAGAGAGCTAGCACTGAGGGTTGGAAGTTGACTTGCACAGTCTACAGGCTGCCCTCCCCAGGACCACGTATGGTTCCCCTAAGTACCTAAATACCTCCAGGAGTGAACTTTGAACACAATGCCAAGAGGAGGCCCTGTTGGGAATAGCCCCTGAAAACAGTAACAGTGGTAAGAGCAGGCAACTTGTCTTGTGCCTGACCTTAGCGGGAAGGCTTTCAGTTTTTCAGTGTTGAATACGATGTTAGCTGTGGGTTTATGGTAAATGGTTTTAACTATATTAAGAAACATTCATTCTGTCCCCGTTTTATGACTATTATTCTTGTCAAATACTTTTTCTGCTGCTATTGATATGATCACACACTTTTGTTTTTTCTTGTATTGTCAGGATTTATTACCGAATGACGAGTTTATTAAACCATTTGTGCACCCCTTGGATTAAACCTACTTGACCATGGTGTATGAACCTTTAAATACACTGTTGACTTAAGTTCCCCTAACAAGCCACTCTCCTATTCTCATTCTTTAGCAAAAAGCGACATTAAGGAACAGGGACCATAAACTGGAGAAAGAGGGGACAGCAGTGAACGAGCAGAAAGCTGATGCTAGAGGATTAGGAGAGTCCAATAGTGGCAGTTCTGGAAAAGGGCCTCTTTGCCTGTGGAGTAGGGAGGCAGAGGTAAGCCCGTCCCCGAGAAGGACCTTTTAGGTCTAGTTGGCCTCAATGGGATTGGCCAGAAAGAACGGCGGGGGGCGGGGCCATCCATGCGCATGCGTCCCGCGGGCGGAAGACGCCAAGTTCGAGCCTGCGCCCTGCAGCCTCAGCGAGTCTCCGCCTCTGCCTTCTCCTCGGCTGCCGGGAATCGCGGACGGGACCCGGGGCGGGATGGTGCAGCGGTGCCAGGTAAGGGCGGGGAGCCAGCGCGGACCTGTCTGCTCCTCCCCGACCCGTCGGACCGGGCAGCCCCCTCGCCTGGAGCTTTGACAGCCCCTGCGGTGGGCTTCCGGGGATTTGAAGGCTCCCCTCGGCCAACTCCGGGGGTCTGCGTTTTGGGCGTCCCAGGTCCGCAGCTGTCCACGGGCGCCGGCGACCTTCGCCCTGAAGCTCCGGCGGTTCCTGTGGTCCCCAGACAGGGTTTCGGTTGACAAAGAAATGCATGAAGCCAAAACATTTTGCGAAGAGTGTGCGTCGTCTGTCCGTTTGCACACCTTGATGATTTGCAAACATCCGATTATTCTGCAGGAGTCTTTGCTGAGTGGGGGGGCGTGTTCTCTTAGTGGACGGGACCCCCCACCCCCAGGGGCCCTCCTAGGGACCGCAGCATTACAACCTAGGAAATACCAGTTTAGCCAGTACCGGGAACTTCTGTGCTTCGGTAAATGTCAGTATTTGTATATTGCATAACTTAATCCGCAGCCCTGCTTAACCAGACTGCAGCCAGAGGTCGTTTGACAGCCGCGAACTACGTGTCCTGCCCTGGTTCGGCGGTTTCCTTATGTCAGTCACCTCTTGACTGAGGCATTTGTTTACTGCCTGCCTGTGTGTTTATAAACGGTGCTGCAATGTGAAAACAGCTTTGAGATTCTAAGAAGATATTGTTGGGATTTTTGTTGTGCAAACTTGTTGTGACTCTGAAATGAGCCCGAACAGTGCTTTAATTTTTTTTTTCTTTCAAAAAATTGAACTTATATATGATGCATGTGGGGGGATGGCAGTTTGGGGGCCAAACTCCTCGGTGCTCAGGGACTGCTCCTGGCTTTGCGCTCAGTGGTCACTCAGGCTGGGGGGTGGGTAGATCCGCAGTGGGCAGCGTGAAGGCGAGGGCGTGAACACTGTGCTATATCCTGCCTTGAGGTTTATGGGCAGTTACATTTTTTCTAACTTATAAAAGAGATAAGTTTGATTAGGTAACGTACTAAAGCCTGAAAATTTCTACGTGAATGGTCAGATAAAGTCAGTCATTATTGTTGAAAGCGTTTTTTTTTTCTTTTCAGGTTGAGGTGTTGTATTTTGCAAAAAGTGCCGAAATAGCAGGAACTCGTTCCGAGACCATTTCTGTGCCACAAGAAATAAAAGCGTTGCAGCTGTGGAATGAGATAGAGACGCTCCATCCTGGGTGACTAACGTGCACTTGATATCTAAAACGATGTGAATGAATGAATTACGTCATTGACAGAGTTATTTTTGTTCGTCATGCTAAATGTAAAAAAGAATCATTAAGCCTGTTTTTCTGGAATGATTGTTTAAAATGCACATTTTTTGATTTTTAAGTGTACACAATTAAAAGTTAAAGATCTTTTTCCAAACAACCAATGAGGTGGGAGTATTCTCAAATGGGTATTACTCAATTTCTTTCTTAATTTACAAAATGCTCAAAATGCAAAGTTTGCATTTATAATTTTAGATTATAAAATTTGTGTTTTTAAGCCGTTTCTTAGATTAGGACTTCTTGAACTTTCTTCATGCCTTTTTTGCTTGGAACTTTTTTAGCGGCCACAGGTATATAAAAGGTAAACAAACCAAAGCCCGGGTGATAAATCACTTGTTTTCAAGCCAGTTTTTTCATAAACCCTTACCCCCTCCCCCGTTGTGTTCCTTGACCTTGACCCCATATTGGGTTATAACCCACAGCTTAGAAGATATGTAGGTCTTAGAGAATTCAAAGTAGAAATTTAGAAGATTTATCAAAAAGGAAACAGATAAGTCCCAGCTGTTGGTTGACTTTTTTGCAACAGCCTGTCTTTGCAGCTCTCTAAATTGGTAAATTCACTTCTGTGATTCCTACCTCAAGTTCTCTTTGAACAGTCTTAAGACTGGGTGATCTGAAGGTGTTCCAAAAATATCAATAGTGTCACTTCTGTAAATGTTTAACTTGGACATCCCAGGACTTTGTGAGGATGTTACGTCATGTATTTTCAAAGGATAGTCTACACCTTGAATTGACATCTTTTAAGCTGCCCATACTTGTCCTGAGAAAGCAGCATCAGAGCACAGGCATCCTATCGCTATGAAGCAGTGGTATAGAACACTGTCCTAATTTACCTTGAGCCTTTTACCCGTTAGGAGATAACTGGTCTTATCGGAAGCTTCCTTGCTATTCTTTGTGTTTGTACACTTTGAGTTCCTGGGATGTGCATGGACTCAATAGGATATTTTTCTTTCCTTTTTTTTTTTTTTTTGCAGGGGGACAGGGGCCACACACAGCGGTGCTCAGGGCTTACTCCTGTCTCTGTACTCTGGGATCAGTCCTGGTAGGCTTGGACCATGGCTATTGAACCTCCCGTACAGGGCAAGCACCCTACACATTGTACTATTCTTCTGGTCCAGGGCGTTTTTCTTTTCTTTTGACCTGGTGTGAATGTGTCTCTTATCTAGTTATTATTTGGATGGATGGATATTGGTTGAGTTCCTCAAGACACACAAGACAATTCTGCAAGAATTGCTTGTGGTTTGTTTTATTTCTGTGCAGGACTACATAGACCAAATGCTATTGAAATTTTTTGTAGGACTTCAGTGGGTAATTCCTTTCTGTATAGGAACTGTCAAATAAGTGTCTTTGAGATGGTGCTTCAGAACTTATTTCTGCAATGTTTTGAGTACTGACGAGATTTCGAGCCTAACAGAGCATCGGTGCTTCTAATTTTATATATTTTCCTCTTCAGATTGGCTGAAGTGAAAAACCAGGTGATATTTGCTGTTCGTCAAGAATATGTCGAACTTGGAGATCAACAGCTCTCGCGGTCAGGAGGCGAAATCGCCGTTATCCCCCCATCAGTGGAGGGTAACATTGCTTTGGAGCCGCTTGGGTGTGTGAAAGGGATTTTCTTTTATTTTGGAAGGGGGAAGGCACACCCGATGGTTCTTGGCGCCTATTTCCTGCTCTGTGCTTGGAGGTCACTTACGACAACACTTAGGGGTCTAGTGCGTGTTGGGATGAAATCTGGGTCTCCCATTTGAGAAACATGTGCTTGACCCCGAGCCCTTTGAGCTATCAGTCTGGCTCAAAATCTGTTTTTGTTCAATCATCTTGTGGAGACAGATCATAGGATGCAAACATATAAGATTTGATAACTATAGCAACCATAAAAGTTAAATCTTTGCATGTTTACTTTTTATTGAAGGCCAGCTCGTTATTGGTGCAGACAGACAATCTGTGAATACACACACACACACACACACACACACACACACACACACACACACACCCTCCCCACCCCAAGTCCCATTAGAGGCCAGAGCCACAGAAAGGAAAGAGTAAATGGTTCTCAGCAAATAATGAAAAGCTGGCTTTTTAGTTTTCAAAGAACAAGCTAAGGGTTCTTGTTCATTTTTCGACTACACATACACACACAGACACACACCCTCCAAGTCCCCTTAAGGGCCAGAGCCACAGAAAGGAAAGAGTAAAGGGTACCCAGCAAATAGCCCAGCTGGCCTGTCATGAAAGGGGTGTGAGACGATGATTAGAGTTGTTCTTTGCAACGATTAGGAAGATTAATTAGCATTGTGTATTATTTGAACATGTTTGGCAAGATCTGTAGCATGTAATTTTAAGACCATTATGTTCTCATGGATTCAAACTGTGGGAACTCAGTATGGTCTGAAGTCCATAGACCATGTTTGGGTTATCTCTGTCTTCCTGCTTTAAAAAAGAATTTCAGGTGGTAATTTGTACAGGAGGTAAAACAGCCAGGAATGAAGTTATATGTGGAGAACTGAGTTTCTTTAGTAACTGGAAGGAGACGGGTTAAAGAACAGCATTTAGTAACATTCCTTGGCTAATCACCTTGACCAGGTCCCTAACTAACTACACGAGGCTTCTTTCTCACGTTTCCAACAGACATGAAAGCCCACGGACTTGCGATTCGATTCAGGTTCCTGTGGTCTGCAGCACCCAGCCACCTGCCTGTTCTCTGCCCTGTTCTCCCTTGCTCTCCGTCCAGGTGTTCCCAGCTTCTGGAACACTGTCTTTCCTGTCCCAGAGCCCTTCCTTCTGCCTTTCCCTCTCTTTGTTGGGTGCGGGGCCGGGAGTGGGCTGAGTCCCTTTTCTCTAGAAGGATGCTTTGTTCTTTTGGGGGGCGCATGAACATGTAGTGGTGCTCAGAGCAGCTGGCTCTGAGTAAGGGATCACTCCGGTGGGGCTCAGGGGACCCTATGGGGTGCTGGGATCAAACCTGGGGAGGCCACAGGCAAGGCAAGTGCCCAGTCCACTGCGCTATCTCTCTAGCCTGCCAAGGGGGCCTTCTTATTTTTAGGTCTTCACCATAAACACTGTGTCTTACGGGGCTGCCTACCATGATGCCCACTTATCTCAGAAAGCTCCTTCCCCAGCCCTCGACCTCTGTTTCCAAACCTGTTATTTCTCAGAATTTCCCTCTTGTGTAATCTCTATTAATTGTTTCTCTCACTCCAGTATGAGCGCTAAGTCAGGAGTCAGTGTCTTTTGTTCGCTGGGCTACATCTAGTGCACTGGGTAGTTGTAAATGTTCCTTGGATGTGGGCCAGAGACCTAGCGCCAGCAGATAATCTTGTGTTTCACACCATCAACTTGGGTTCGAGCCTTGACGTCCCACACGGTCCCCTGAGCACTGCCGGGAGTGATTCCTGAGTGCACAGCCAGAAGGAAGGCCGGCGCATTGCCAGGTGTGACCCCAAAACAAAACAAACAGAAAGCTCTCCGATGGATAGGATGAGGAAGGCAGGGCAGAGACACAGCCCTGAGTGGGCATTGCAGTCCTCTCGTTGCCTCCGGAAGCGGCTTGTGCTGCGATGACCCCCTGTCCCGCGGCATGTCCACTCTTCCTTCCCCCTTTTTTCAAGAGTGGGAGGTAGTGGTTAGTGGTGATGTGCTTGTGGAGGGGGGTGGTGATATTTCAGCCATACTGTGATGGAAGACAAGCAGGAATTTGAAAATTCAGAATAAATTTGGCATATGAGATAGAGTATGTTTGAGGTGATCATCACGAGAGGCAAACTCTTTTGATGCTGTGCTTGATTTATTAGGGATACTTAGACAGCATGGACTTTGGCTAAACTTTGACACCTGCCTACAGTGAATCAAATAGCATCAATCCTCCGGACACATGTAATGTTGAAAAATGATGAGCTGAGACACAGTCTGGTAGTTGAGTGTTTTGCCTCTGGTCTATGCTAAGGTTTATTAATATCTTATTTCTAGGAAAGATATGAATGAAGTGGAAGAGAAAT
The DNA here is from genome assembly GCA_021461705.1 of Cryptotis parvus. Lineage (NCBI taxonomy): Eukaryota > Metazoa > Chordata > Mammalia > Eulipotyphla > Soricidae > Cryptotis > Cryptotis parvus. The sequence continues at coordinate 18,146 of JAJIBD010005699.1, forward strand.
CAAAAGATATAATAAAATTCACTGCTGAGAAACTTTCAGTAGATGAAGTCTCACAATTGGTTATTTCTCCACTGTGTGGTGCAATATCCCTCTTTGTAGGTGAGTTGTAATTTTCACAGCATCGTCTGACTGCAGGAGATAATGGATATGGGCGAGTATGTGGCATGTTCCATATTAATTAGAGGATTTGAAGACTGGAATAGTAAACCAAGATAGCAAATCCATTAGGACCAGAGAGATTATGCAGCAGGTATGCTATTTGCCTTGCACCACGGCTGACACAGGTTCTCTCCCGGCATCCATATGGTCCCCCTGAGCATTGCCAGGAGTAAGCCCTGAGCACTGCAGTGTATGACCCAAAACAGCAACAAAAAATGATTTGTTGATTTCTGTCCTCAGTACTATACATTGAGAAGGATAGAAATTTTTACAGATTCTTCTCTTTTATTTTAGTAACCATCAAATGAACGATTGTGTTTATAAGTTCGGAGAATTCTATATTATCCAAATACCATTGGGAAATAATAATAGTTTGATAATTAATTCTGGTAACTTAATATTTCCTCATATATATCACGAATATATATATATATATTTTTTTTTAAAGATTTTACCCTGATAGCTTGTCTTGAGTGTTTTCAGTAAAGTTCCCTCCATCAGTATCATTTTATTTCCTTAAGTTTGTGGTAATAATCATCTTTTGTGTTTCTAATTAGCTTTTAATTTTCTTAGAAAATTGCAGTAAAGTAACTGGTGGTACTTGTTTATTTAAAAATATTTTTATTATTATAATAAACCTATTGATTTCTTTTTCTTTTTAGGGACTACAAGAAATAACTTTGAAGGAAAAAAGTCATTAGCTTAGAATATGAGTCATATCTACCAATGGCAGAAAATGAAGTCGAAAAATTTGTTCCGACATGAGGCAGAAATGGCCAGTCCAACACATAGCTGTGTTCCACAGGCTGGGGTATGGCTTCCTTTCTCAGTGTGGGAGTGCAGGGAGTGTGCCTCCGCTGCACTCCATTCTTTTTTTTATATTTTATTGTACCACTGTGAGATGTACAATTACAAATATGTTCATGAGATGTTCATATTTGGGTTTCGGTCATACAGTGTTCCAACCCCCATCCCTCCACCAGTGCCCATCTCCCACCACCAATGTCCCTGATTCTCTCCCCCATCCTCCAGTCCGCCTCTATGACAGGGTCTTTATCTCTTTCTCTTTCTTTCTCTCTCTCCCTTCCCTTCCACATTGTGGATTACAATATATACATTGAGAGGTTGTCATGTGTATCTTTTGCCTGTATTTAATGCTCAGTTCTAGGTTGGTATTAGCACTTTCGACAATTATTAGCACACTGTTCCATTCTCTGTCTTACCTAGCCTCTGACTCCCACACGTTTGTGATAATTTCCACCTTTGACAAGACCTCCTGATCCATGATTCGCCTGCCCTTGGATATTGGTATCATAATATGTACATGTATATATTTATGCCATCTCTGCATTCATTCTGATTGTGGGCTCTGCATGACCATGAGAGGATGGTTTGTGTATTATTGGGGACCGTAGAGACCTGACTCTACCCCTGAGCCGACAGGCATGGAGAACCTGCCTTTACTGAGGAAGCGTTTGGAGCTTGCTTGACCTCGGCTCTGAGCCCAGTGGCTTGTGCTAATGTGTGCTAAAGTCCTCGAGACCTTTTAAGCTGGGCTCTCTCTTCTGGACTGTTTATCTCAAAGTCAGCGAACAGGTTTTTTTGTTGTTTTTTAAATGTAAATGCCTAGGAACATCATTAAATGGATTTGCCTTTTTCTCCTGCTTAAAAGGAGTGGAGTTCTAACTTTTAAATTTTTTATTTTTTACTCTTTGGGTCACACCCGGCAACGCTCAAGGGTTACTGCTGGCTCTGCGCTCAGGAATTACTCTTTGCGGTGCTCGGGAACCATATGGGATGCTGGGGATTGAAGCCGGGTTGGCCGCATGCAAATCAAATGCCCCTACCTGCTGGACTAATGCTCCAGCCCCCTGGAGTTCTAACTTTTAAAAGAACCCAGGTATTGGGACTTCTGTAATTGGCTATTATTTTGGGACTACCATAATAATAATTATTATTATTATTGGGACTACCATCACTGTCTGTCTTCCCGTTCATCATCGATTTGCTCGAGCGGGCCCCAGTAACATCTCCATATGTCCTGTCTCATGCTAGTAGAGCCCAAGGCATCTTAATAACCATAATTGGTTATTATTTTGTTTTTAATAACTAATTTTATTAATAGCCATTTATTATGTTAATAAGCAATGTTAGCAGCCCTTTAGTGGTGCTACGTGCCTACTGCTGTGAGTATATAGCACAGAACCTATTTCATATTATAGATTCTGTGCTAATCTCAGTGTGCGTTAACTTTGTATCTCTCCTCATTGCTCTTCATTAAGGGCAACTTTTGGTTTGAATGAGGTGTTTGTTGAATTAATGAAAGGTCCCATTCTTCTTGAGGTCCCTTATCTTCTTAAGCAGTTAGATAGGAACAGAGTAGGCAACGTGTCAGTCTCCCTTCTACTGAAAGGAACTAACAAATTGTTCTTTTCTAGCAAAATTGGATGTACAGCAGAATGCTTAGTTTTTAGGTTGGCATGACTGGAGTTTCTTTTCATGTATATAGTAAACTGTGACTGTTTGCCATGTGAATCCAGAGGAGATGCTGAGTTTGTGTCTTTGTTCTGTTAAAGTTTGGTCCCAGTGTCGGAAGCAAAGCGTCATCATCGCTGTCTCCTCAGCACACAGGGCCGCCTCTCGAAGCTGTGAGTTATGCCATAGACACTTTAAAGGCCAAGGTGCCCATATGGAAAAAGGTAAGTTAAGAAAATTTCTAGTTGTGCAGTTTGGACATGACTTTTCCCAGGATTTTTAAAGAAGAGCACACAGGGTCTATAAACGTGGTTTTCCCCTTGAATTTTTATACGTCCTGTTTTCTATATCTTTTGAAAAGGATATTCAGTGATAATCCTCTTTCCCAGGATTGCTGAGCATGTAAAATTAGTGTCCCAGAATGCATAGCACAGAGTAGACCTTAACAAGTGATAAAAATGAAATTTCTGGATTGTTCCATGCCTGTGATCTACTTACCTTGGCTAGAGCCCCTTTAAGACTAAGGGTCTTGTTTTGGGAAGTGAGTGCGTGACTGCATAAGCAGTTGCAGAAAGAGATGCCTCAAGATCAAAGGCGCCTTCTAGAACAGCCTTTTAGGTGGAGAAAAGGGTGGGATATTGATTCCTCTACAAAGGTACAGGAAGTAGATTTTAAAATGCAAGTAGGAAATTCTGTGTTGTTTCCTGCCAACACAGAAATCAGTAAGAACAAATTGTCTCCCCTGTTATTGTTACATCAACAGTGGGATTGTCCTGTCCTCTCCAACATGTGCATTTACACTTTGGAGATTCTAAAAAATGATTCCGTGGGTGCAGCTCTGACTACAGAGCTTTCGTTACCAGCTAGGGAGAGCGAACTCCTGGCCAACAAGGAGGCAAGAATGTGAGTTCTCAAAATAAGGGTGTGGACCAGGAGTTGGTGTGTACTCTTGTTTGTTCACTTCGAGGACTCAGGGCCTTTTATTTTTCTCTTTGTCAAAGGTAGGGAGGAGATTATTTAGGTATTCTGAGGACAGCTGAGTTTGGATTCTTCTCCCTCAAAAATAGAATCCAGTTGGAGAGTGTGAAAAAGAACGTGTTGTGTCCTTACTCCTTTCTCTTCCAAATTATCTTCATTCTAGCCTATTTCTAGTCCAGCCTGTGATTTGACATCACCTGTGGTTACGCAAGGCTGCGTCTCCATGTAGGTCATTAACTTCCAAGGGGCTGTCACCAACACAGACCTCTGACATGCTCAAGAATTTCTGCAGGTAGCATATAGTCACTTAATTGTAGAGGAATGGAAACCTGTCTGCCTTGGGAAAGCATATTTAAGTATTTAAGATTGTTAAACTGTAGTAGGTATATTTAGAAATAAGTTATATATATATAATATATAAATATATATACACACACACATATACCAAGTACCTTATAAAATAGTAATTTTTTGCCATTTGCTAATTTTTATATAATCATATGCTTTTACTCAGTTCGCTGCTTTTATTAAATATTTTCAGACCTCCACAGATCCCCTGGATGGGCAATTGACAACTTCTATTTTAAATCTTTGGATTATCAGTAAAACCCGCTGCAATAGAAGTAATCTGTAAATAGCTGCTGTCCTGGGTTGTGGAAAGGACGTACTCAGTACATACTTCTCTCTACATACTCAGTTCAGAGAAGCGTCAGTGGCTCTGGCCCCGTGGCCTGGCCGTGGGGTGAGCCGTGGGACAGAAGCAGAAGGCACGCCCCTGGACTGCTGACTGTGCCATTCTGTGATGATGTCTTGTCTAGGCTGCTTTTACTTTCATTTCTCTGTCTGTATTAGAGCTTTTAAGTGTTGAGAATATGTGTATTTGTTTTTCTGTTTCATATGCTATATGATATACCAGCGTTCATCAGAGGATGGTTAAAAAGTAAAACATACTTGAATAGTAATGACTATTGCTAAGGAATGCAGTTGTCTGACATTCAGATATGATGTTTATTAAAATGCTCTGTTCAGGGGCCTTCAGAGATAGAGGTAGGACATTTTCTCTGCCCGGGCCAACCCTTGTTCTATCCCCAGCATCCCATATAGTCCCCTGAACAATGCCATAACTAATTCCTGAGTGCAGAGCCAGGGAGTAACACCTGAGCATCGCCACGTGTGCCCCCAAAACCAAATAAATGAAAATAAAAATATTTAAAAAGTATTAATATGCAGTTTTCTGTTTTGGATAACTTGATTTTTTTTTTTTTTTTTTTTTTTTTTTTAGGAAATGTATGAGGAATCATCATCAACTTGGAAAGAAACAAAGAATGTTTTTTGGGCATCCAATGATTAAATTACATAAGTTTTTAGAGTGCTAAAGTTTATAACTGGTGAAGATTTTATCCTTGATCCCATTTTGATTTTCCTTCTCCATAAGTTAATCACGATCTCTTATACTAATGGGATGAAAGAGAACAAAAAGCAAAGTGAATGGGCTTGCAATGAAGATTCATACAGCATCCTGAAGTAAAGGCTTTAGGGAAGAAATGGTGGACGGATGTAAGCAGCCTGGGGCGAAGAGGAACTTCTGAGGGACCCAGCTGGGAGTGGCTCCTCCCTTAACTGTCTCAGCGAGAACCTGTGGCCCCCCAGCTCTTCGTCCCCTGATGAAGCTGTTATGAGAGGTGCATTACGGGAATGCTAGAACCAGAAGTTATGAAAATTCATTATCAGAGTCTCTATATTATATTTTTTGGGAATTTATATATTTTAAATATAAACTAAATACAATTTTTTCAAGTAGCATTTTATTTTTTAAAAAATTCAGTGATACCCGAAATAGATTTGTAGTATTTTAGAATTATATTTTGTTTTTTGCATAGTATCAGCATGGAAATCAGCATAAAATCATAGGAGCTAACAAACTCACCAGCAAGGGTGCTTTTTGTTTATTATGTTTATTTAAAATTTGATTCACACATCAATTAAAGTTATTTCATATTTTCTATATAGTGTTCATTTTATTTGCTCCTACAAAATAACCATCAGTAAAAACTTTAGTAGTTGGCCTTTCTGCAATATCCATATACTTGCCAAGCAGTGGTCTAGATTTTATTACACTGCCAGTAGATTTGTAAGTTTCATAATTTTCTTAAGGTGATAAGATATCAACACCATTTTGACAATTTCATCAAAATTTACACTATGCTTATTGAGAACAAAGATATGCTTTTTAGATGCTTGAATTGTTTTTTTTGGTAATATTGTTATATCTAATGAAACCTAATTTTTTTAACCCCAGGAATTTATTTACCAATAAATACTGTATTCTTGTTCAATGCCAGGCACCAAAAGTGTATTTTAAGAAAATGACCTTTATTCATTCAGCTCTAAGTCTGGAAAAGAGACTGCTTGACATTTTGGCTCAATACAGAGATAAAAGGCCCTCCTGCAGGAGCTGGGTGTTTAAAGACCTGTATTGGTGTGATGTAACTTGGTTGCTCATCCAGCAGAGGGCAGTAGAGCCAGGGCCATTGAAAACAGGTTTTTCAGTTGGTGGCTATTACATAAAGGAATTCAGTTGTTAACTATATTCTTTACAGTACATTATGTTAGAGTCATTCGTAGATAAAAATAAATACTGATTTTGTGTAAGATGCTGATTTTGTGTAAACTAAGGAGCCCCTCCTAACCCTCCTCCCTTCATGTAAATCAGTTTATGGACAAAATCTTAAGTTCTGATGACTGAATATTTGTTGTTCCCTTAATGTCTCTTTTGGGGGGTCTGGGGGTGGTGGGAGGGGGCACAGGCAACCACACACCCCGGGAGGTGCTCAGGGCTTATGCCTGGCTCGCACTCAGGGATCACTCCTGCCGGACTCGGGAACAATGTGTTGCTGGGCATTGAGCGGGGGTCCAGCTGCGTCGGGGCAAGCGCCTACCTAATGCCTCTATCACTCCAGGCCTATTATGTGTCTTTTTAATCCCACATATGGGAAATTTTTTTTTGTAATTGTAGGAGTGGTGACACCTACATATATACAAACAAAAAGAGCTAACCTGAAAACTTGACAAAATTGTAACTTGATGGTAAATTCACGTGGTTTTTCCAAATACTTTTTTAGAGGTATATGATTTTTTAAATATTACTAGTCTGCTAATGCATTTTAAATTTAACATGAAATGGTAAATCCTATAAGTGTACAATTTAGTAAAAACCGAAAACCTAAGATATGTTGAGTAGGCATCTTTGTTTAACATATTAAAGGATCTTGGGACCGGAAGGATAGTACAGTGGGTGGTGTGCTTTCCTTGCGCGCGTGCCAATCTAGATTTGATCCCTGGCACCCGCATGTCCCTTGAGCTGCTAGGGAGTAATTCCTGAGTGCACTTAGTCAACCGTGAGCACCACCAGTGTGGCCCAAAACACTAAAGGATTTACGAGAGACCTTTTGTAGGTTTTACCCTTTTTCCCAGGGTGGGGTGAGAGGGGGCTTTCCAAGCAGTGCTCACAAGACCTTGGCAGCCCCACTGGATTATCAGCCCTCCTGGCACTAGGCCTCTGGGTGTGATGTGGTAAAACACTGCTCTGGACACGCTGGGAGCCTCCCGGGCTGCACTGGACCGTATGGAGCCTGGAGCCACATCCGTGCTAGCATGGGCTCTGATTGCTCCACTCTCTTGCCCCATGGTTTTTACAAGGTGATGTAGAATCAAAGGGTTTTATTATTGTTTTAGTAAGTTTAGAATGATTTCATGGTTTAACACAAAATTGTTGCTTTAAGGCAGGCCAGTGAGCAACATTTCATAACCTTTTCTGTGACAAAACATTCAGTGTTGTTTTTCTTCAGTTGTGTTTTTAATAAAAGATACACATCAGACACTTTCCTGATGCTTATGCAAATACACCGCCCTTGGGATCTGGTTCAGAGGGCCGGGCAGGCCAGGCAGAGCAGAGCTGAGGAAATAGAGCGACCAGCACCTGACAGGGGATCAAGAGATGAGCTGCCAGGCGGCCTCTCCCGCAAGCATCCACGGGTGGGTAGTCTGAGGCCAGGCTCTGCCTTATTTTATAGTTCAGCATAGTTAGCCCATACTTTAAAAACCTGTAAGCTCTCCTGCTTACTTATCACTTGTCTTCCGTTGTTCATCAATTTGCTCGAGTGGGCGCCAGGAACCTCTCCATTTGTTGGGAATGAGGTCTATTATGGTTACTGTTTTTGGGCATATCGAATACACCACAGGCAGCTTGCCGGGCTCTGCTGTGGCTCTGGGTTCAACCCTGCTTACTAATAGTAATTTAAAAATTAGCCTTGCAGATGAATGCTTTTGCCTGTTGTCGCTGGCTTATTCTAGGCACATATTTCACTTCCCGACTTCAGCTGAATATAAATCATAAAGAGATCTCTGGGAACATTCTGCAGAGTGGAGAATGTACACCTAGGAGCTGACCGCTGAGCGGTTTATGGTTCTTCTAAAGCTGCTGTGGGTGCTCCAGGTCATATCAGAGATCAGCGCTTCTCTGTCCCTTACTGGTTCTGAAGAAACCAAGCATATAATAGAAAAATTATAAGCCACAAGACTACAAGAGTATGCTACCTGCACGGCAGAGCCTGGCAAGCTACCCGTGTTGTATTTGATATGCCAAATACCAGTAACAATTATAGACCTCATTCGGAATGGATTGAGGCTCTTTATGTTCCTGGAGCAAGCAGATGCCCTTGGGCTCTACTAGCATGAGACAGGACATATGGAGATGTTACTGGGGCCCGCTCGAGCAAATTGATGATGAGCGGGAAGACAATGATACAGTGATAAGCCACAAAATTCACAACCCAACGTAAATATATTTTTCAGAACAATGTTTATGATATTCAGTAGCATGGTTAAGTATGAAAATAGTGGAATACAATCAAATATTTTTTGTCTAAAATGATTTCCATACTTTACTGTCAACTCATTTACATAGATTACTAGAATTTGATTTTTTTCCTCAGAAAGCCACAGTTGTGCCACTTGATGTAACAAACATGCATGCATTTGTTTTATGTGACAAAAACAGGTTAATCAAAAAGCAGATATACTTATCACATCTTAATAAGATTGAATTCATTATAGATGAAGGAAAATATCAGGATAATTTCTCTTCTTAAAATATACAATTCTAACTTGTGCAATATATACATTTATATTTTGACATTTTATATGCAAAAAATAAATCAGGTATACATGAAACCATCTTTATATTGACATAGTTGCTACGTTTTCACCTGTTAAAGTTAAAAGGTGTAGCTAACATTTTATTTAAACTATCAAGTCTTTCAACTTGATTAAAATGGGGATGTGTTAATGTTTATGAAAGGCACAGTCCTAAAAAAGTTTTTCATACAATTGTATTTTGTGTACAAGTTTCATTAAAGATGGAACAGGGTTTTTGGGTTGAAGAGACATGCTTTTTTAAAAATAATGTTTAATTCATGATATTCTCACATATTAGGTTTTAACTGAATACCAGAATAAATTGTGAAACTATTTTTTAGTGTTCTCACTCACGTGATCATGACAGTTTTTTTGTTTTATTCGTCACAGTTACTAGGTAACTTCCACTATCTTCTAAAACTAACACTGCCAGCTAGAAAAGAAAATCTTGCTTGGTTCCTGTTTCCCCCTAAGTTAAATGACATGCAACTTTAAATGTCAATATGGTTTCTTCACCAACTACTATGGCGCGGTCTCATGCAACCATGCATGAAGTAACTCAATTTTTTCCTACATTTTATCAATTTTTGTAAATTTATAAAATGGAAACTCCATTTGATGTCTTGTAAGCTCCCAACTCTACTTTTAAAACAAAAGTGTGACTGAATAGGGGTCCGTAATTTTTCAACTATGCTCTTCGATATACTGGATGAATACAGTTAGTCTAGTTAAGGTTGCAGAAAGATTCATGGAGATCCACAACCTTCAGAGAAATGATGTGAAGCAAAATGAAATAAAATCCCCCAATTCACGTTTTCACTCCGGGTAAGGCTTGCTCGGCCATCCCAGCGTTAAAATGGCATGACAGTGAGTGGATCACATCGGCGTGCCTGCTGGACACCGTGCACTCAAAGTGCTTGAGGATTAAATACACTCGGGGCCTCTGCCTCAAACGTGCTCTGGTGACCCGTTGCCTATTTCGGGCACTTTGCTTCAGTGCGGAGGCTCCGCTTCTGGGAAGGGGTGATTTTGCCTCCCGGTTAGCAACGTCTGTGGAAAGGTTTTGATGGTTGGGGAGCAGGAGCTGAAGTAATGGGAGAGGGACTCCATGCGTGTGGCGTGTAGAAACTCCTAGTTGGTACAGGGGCAGGGGTTACTGCTACACCATTTACAATCCATGGGATCAGCCCCATCAAGAGAGAATTACCTGGCCCCAAGGTCACAGCGCCAGGATCAAGAGCCTCCAACTAATGTATTACATAGTGCAGAGAGATACAGCAGTTAACATACTTATAAAATATTCTTTTCCACTTTTATTTTTTGTACAGATAAAAATTTTTATCAAATTTTTTATACAATGTGGTAGAGATTAAGTTCTAGCACACTAACTGGAGTGCCACCCGGCTGTATTTTTTGCTATAAAACACCGACACTTTATGGCTTTTCGACTTTAGACCAACTCAGTGCAGTGCAGAGCTGATTGCTGCTCGCGCACCCATAGGGAGGGCAGTGGCCGCTGGGTAAGCACCGCTAAATGACTTTCCTCTGCCTCTGGACAAGGTCCGTACTGGAGTACTGCACATGTAGATGTATATCTACGTTTATTGTCTATTTGCCATAGGAAATCCGACTCACAGACTTTCCAAGCTAAAAAAGCATCGCTGCTGAGCTCCAACCCAGTTTTCCCACTTTATAAGGAATAAACTGAAGTTTATAGAGATGGAGTGACTTGTCCAGTTTCGGATGTGCAGTTGCTGGCATAGAATAGTCCCTAGCACCTGGCCTGTCCTCTCTTCTCGGGTCCCTCCTGGAGAATAGTGAGCTCAGAGATGACAGAAGATGCTGAAAAGTAGAGACGGTGCTTCTCGGCGTCAGAAGGACTGAGGTGTTTGGAAAAACACAGCTCAGGGGCCCACCCCATTAAAGCAGATAAGACATTCAGGCTAAGAACCAGATTCCTGAATAAACTTGCCCAGGACAGATTCATTCCTCTGGAAGCTGAAGTTCTCGAAGTCAGCCAGGCACAAGCACCACGGTGTACCTGCTCCTCCTTGGACTAACATGCTAATTCCTGAGATGACATTAGTTCCCTTCACTTGGTGTGCACTGTCTGCAACTCCAACCATAGACACTCCCTTGGGTTGGCTTGCTCTGCTCTTCTCCTTTCTTTTTATCTTTTCTTTTCTTTTCTTTTTTTGTTTTGCTTTGCTTTTCTTTCCCTCTTTCCTTTCGCTTTCTTTCCTTTTGCTTTCTTCCTTTTTTTTTTTTTAAACTTCTTTAACAATACATGAAAATAGCTCCTTAAAATTGAGGGGACTGCAGCAATCCACAGGCGTGTAAATGAAAGAGTTCGCAGTAGGGGGCAGCAGAATGAAACTGGGGTGGACCCAGCAGATAGATGAGCTGCGGGGGGGAAGGGCGGCATCTTAGCAGAGGACGACCCCAGGAGGCAGCAGAGTGGCTGACGTGGGAGGAGGCCATCACCAAAGGCTCCTTCCGCCTTTCAAACCACCCAGGTCCCTGCAGCCCGTCATCCCGACGCCGAAAGACAGCAATCGGCCCTTTCTTTGCTCTGGCACAGGCTGGGCCCCAAGCACAGAAGATTTTCCAGAAATATTGTTCGAGATTTCAGAAGAGATAGGGCGCGTTCAGGGTGGTATGGCCGTAGTGTTCGGGATTTCAGACACGATTTTTTGCACATTGACCTCCAACTCTCCCTTTCCCCTGGCGTCTATAGGAGTTGCCTGCGCAGGAGCAAACTCTAGGCGCCAGACTGCTAGTCACGTGACGTGAGGCGCAGAAGGGGGCGGGAAGGAGACACCAAATTCCACCCAGTTCACAAATCATCCCTACAAATAGCCTCTCGCAATTGTGGATGAACTGGGTAAGTCCAAACCTGCTGCTTTCTCTTCCATCTCGTTAGCATCAAAATCCAAGCTAAGGATCTGTTTATAGCAAGTATTCCCACTTCCCTTGTGGCTGTTTAAATGCAATTGTTTTCGGGGGCCGGAGCGATAGCCCAGCGGGTAGGGCGTTTGCCTTGCACGCGGCCAGCCCATGCTGGCCTGGATTCGATCCCCGGCATCCCATATGGTCCCCGAGCACCGCCAGGAGTAACTCCTGAGTGCAGAGCCAGGAGTAACCCCTGAGTATCGCCGGGTGTGACCCAAAAAGCAGAAAAAAAAAAAGCAATTGTTTTCAAATGACCGAGAGCCTCCCTTGACACTCCTTCCCCAACCCTTATCACCAGTTAAATTAAAAAAAAATCTGGGAAAGGTTATATTGAGGCATCACATTTGGAAGTATCTCATGCTTATAACACAACACATATTACATTGTAAACTCTGGACCTGCCAGTGTAAAGAATCTCTTCCCCCCCCCATATAAAAGAAGTCCGTCAGATTTTTTTTAAAACTTTTTTCCCCTTTACCCACATCCTAATTTCTTCTCAAACTGACCTGCAGTTTCCTAAAATAAAATAGCAGGCTAGTTACTCCTTTATAAAACACTGGATTTCAAAAAGAAATCCATTTGCATCCATGCCAACCCTGACTGTGAAGCTGTTTCCGTGGCCGTGACAAAGGCTGTTTGGTGGCTCAGCTGTTGAGTTCCGTGGCCTCGTCAGTCTCGTCTGCATTTTCATCATCTTTTCATACTTTCTTTTGAAGAAGCCAAGCTGTAAAAATGACGAGGTAAGAAATGTCACCACCTGGGACTTGTTCTATGGGGGGTCCCCCACCTGTCTCTGCTTCAGATTTTCCTGAGCATTTCTGATTGCTGGGATTAGGCAGGGGCTGCATACACACCAATGCCCAAGTCTCGCAGCCAGGAGACTGGTAGGTAATTAGACTTGAGTTGCCTAAAGCAGAAATGCTTAGGGACTTCTTAATTGTAGTGAAGCAAAACATTCAGGATCAGAATGATAGGAAAGCTTTTCAAAAAGTCAAGGAGATAAAATTCTTACAGTTTTCGAAAATATGAGTAAAAATTGCAAATCTTGCAGCCCCTTTCTTCTTAGGATGAAGAAGGTAACATATAAAATTTAAGGCCACTCTTTGATAAAGAAATTCAAGACAGGTTATCAGCAATCTTGTATTTGAAAAATATGAAACTTCTCTTACCTTCCATAGAATTACAACCAGAACCAAAAGCAAAAGGAGTCCAGCTATTATACTCCCTACAATGACTCCAGTTGGTACTTCAGCTTTCTCATGGGGCTTCATTATAGTGATGGGGACCTGTAAATGCACAGGAAATAACACTGAGTTCTCTGATTTCAGTGCTCAGAGGTGAGATGGCTTAGTCAAATTCTTCAGTTTTATAATTGTGGCAAAAATGTGAGCTGAATTTGCTCATGATTGAAAACCTCAAACACCCTTCAGAATAATTTCTAGAGAAAAGTATCGTCAAGAAATATGAGTGTTAATAGCCAGAATCTGGAAGCAACCAGAGTGCCCGAAAATCGATGACTGGATAAAGATGCTTTGGTACATCTACACAATGAATGGAATACTATGCAGCTGTCAGGAAAAATGAAGTTATAAAATTTGCCTATAAATGGATGGACATAGAGAAGATTATGTTGAGCGAAATTAGCCAGAAGGAGAGAGACAGACACAGAATGACTGCATTTATTTGCATAACATAAATATATATGTACATATTATGATACCAACATCCAAGGTCAAGTAAAACATATCAGGAGGTCTTGTCAAAGGTGGAAATTATCACAAACGTGTGGGAGTCAGAGGCTAGGTAAGACAGAAAATGGAACAGTGTGCTAACAATTGTCGAGGGTACTAATGCCAACCTAGAACTGAGCATTAAATAGAGGCAAAAAGATACACATGAGAACCCTTTAATGTATGTTCTCTAATCCATAGTCTGTAGGGGAAGGAAAAGAGAAAGAGAGAGAAATGGAAAGAAATAAAGAACCTGCCATGGAGGAGGTCTGGGGAGGGGAGGGAACCGGGGGCGTTGGTGGTGGGAGATGGGCACTGGTGGCGGGATGGGTGCTGGGACACTGTATGACCAAAACCCAAATATGAACTTTTCAATTGTATATCTTTGTAATTGTAAAAATAAAAAATTTTAAAAAAAAGAGAGAAAAAAAAAGAAATATGAGTGTTGGGGCCAGAGTGATAGTCTAGCGGGTAGGGCCAGCCGGGTGGGGCGTTTGCCTTGCACGCGGCCAGTCTGTGCCGGCCGGTTCGATCCCCAGCATCTCATATGTTCCCATGAGCACCGCCAGGAGTAATTCCTGAGTGCAGAACCAGGAGAAACCCCTTAGCATTGCCGGGTGTGACCCAAAAATTAAAAAAAAAAAGAAATATGAGTGTTCCAGATTCCTCGCTTTAATTGCGTCTGTATTTTTAGCAACTGAGCCATCTTTGACACGTCAGATGTTTTCATTCCTTTTGAAGTAGGAGTTTCATTTTTCTGACATAGAGTGTCCTAAAACCTAAGCATCTGGTACCCAGTCTTCAGGACAAAGAGCTAATTCCTTGTGATTAAATAAAAGAATAACTTTTGCAAATGCTCACTTCACTTGAAACCACTCAAGTCCATCTGATCTGAATTGTTAAAATATGCACAAATAATATCTCAGAACTCACACTGATTTTCCCAGTGGCAAAACTGTCTTTGTCTACTTGCCACCAATCTTTATGATGTAGTAATAGGATTGCTTCCCAAAGAGTTCTAAAGGTTTCTGATTGCTGGAAGATTCCCAATGATCTCCAGCACAAGGACTCTTCCTATCTGTCCTGGGAATTGAGCCCAGGGAGGGCCTCCCACATGCAAGGTAATTGTTCTACTGCTGAGAACATCATCCCTGGCCCCAAATATAAATGTTTGGGGAGAGCAACACAAATTTAGTGCTGCCCAGATGCTATTCCTGGATTTGTCTCAGGAGTGACCTCCTTGTGGTACTCTGGGACCATTTGTGGTGCTGTGGATCAAATCAGGGGCCAGTTGCAGGCAAGGCAATAGCTTACTCGCCATACTATTTCTCCAGCTCTGCTGAACAAACCAGTATAGTTTTTCCTTTTTGGTGGTGCCAGGGATAAAATGAAGTATATTTTTGAGTGTTGGAACAAGACAAGGAGACAAAGCCAATTTATTTTCCTGATTTAGAACTGATTTCTAGGAGGAGACAAGCTCCCTTTCATCACAGGATTTATGAGCTGGCTAAATTTGAATCTAGCTTTATGGTGACTCCATCCTAATTTGTATGAGCTAAAATAAGATCTTATAAACTTAAGGAGAATGTAGCGATAGATGCACTAAGTTTACTGCAGAACAGCAGTTAAATCCTTCCTTTTCTCTTTTCTAAAATTTTCTAATCCAGAGTCTTTACATCTATAAAGATATATGAGTCTACGATACTTGCACCTCATTTTTAAATGGGTGTGGTATTCAAATACAATTTTAAAGTACTCTTTGGCATGTCAATTTGTTATACAGATTTTAAGTATTATCAAAAAGTTATCCACCTGGGTGCTGGAACACTGTATGACTGAAACCCAATCATGAACAGCTTTGTAATTGTATATCTCACAGTGGCATACTACAATTTAAAAAATAAGTTATCCACCTTATTAAGATCATTAAAAACTTTCATAGATTCAATTAAGTATCAGTGGGCCTCTATTACCAGTATTTCTCTGAAGAACAGCAACAGAAGAAAATTTTCCAGGTGATTTCTTTGTACTTTCAGTAGAGACATTTAACACTGCTTTCGAATAACACAGAGACTGCAGAGGTTCCAGTATTGTTGGATTGTCCCATTTGGGTGGGGGTAGGGGGTGATCAGCCCAGTTCCCCACAGTTACTCTTCCTCCTGGTTCATGGCACTGAATGAAGTGCCCAAGTCTCTTTGTCCCAGCACCCTGCTGTGTCCTCACACCCGACTTCCCACACCCAGTCTCTGAAGACAGCCATGGGTCTTTGCTCAGGATCAAGACCAGGGAAGGACTGCATTGTCAATGGTGTTGAGGTGAGAGGGGACAGCGGTGCTATGACCGGACGGTGAGTCAGAGCATTGAGTTCACAACCCTTTGGCTTTTTAGACCAAGTCCTTAGACAGAGCCCAGGGATAAGGCCCGCAGCCAACTGCCGGGGGTCAGAGTCCTGAACTGGTTTCCCCTTTCGGAACAAAAAGCCTAGAAAGGAAAACGCCCCTGCAGATTTGTCGGCTGTGGAAATCCCACTAGATCTAAATATGGCCTATTCTATGGAACTGGAGTTTCAGGGCTAAGGAAAGTCCTGCTGTGCCAACTCTAGAAACAGGGAGCCTTTGTTTTCTGTGAAAGACATTTCTTGACAATTTTTTTTAAATCAAGGGGTGCATTTATAGTTTTCTAGATCTTGTAAAAGAAAGTCTCACCACTTGACAGAGTGGCAGTGTCTAGCTTGAAGGGTTGCTACTTAAAAAAAAAAAGAAGTCCTTTACTAAATCTTGATATATTAAGCACACTGCAGCATTTCTTTAAGATAAAATGCAATATAGGATCCCAAGTAAGCATGAGTCAGTTGTGATGCTGCAGATCTAGAATGTTGTAAGTGAACACACGGGAGAATTGATGTGGGTTGCAATCCATGGTGTAAGGAAGAGAGAGAGAGAGAGAGAGAGAGAGAGAGAGAGAGAGAGAGAGAGAGAGAGAAGAGAGATAAAGAACTCACCATAGAGGCAGGCTAGGGGAGGTGGAGGGAATTGGGGACATTGGTGGTGGGCACTGGTGGAGGGGATGGGTGATGAAACAATCTATCACCGAATCCCGGACATGAATCATCTTTGTGATTGTATATCTCATGGTGGTATAAGAAAATATTAAAACAATAAAAAAAAAGAATTGATATGGGGCAAGTGCCTTTCACCCAAAGTTTGCTTCTGATCCAGCTTTGCAGCATGGGACTGGGGCAGGCAGAGAGAAGGCAAATATGTCCAGGAACTTGGAGTAAAGCAAAACCTCACCAGCAGCTCAGCATAGTAAATCCACAGGCTTCCTAGAGTTCCCATCACTTGTATCCACTTGTCTTCCGGTGTTCATCAATTTGCTCAAGTGGGAGCCAGTAATGACTCCATTCATTGGGAATGGGGGCCATTATTGTTTTTACTCGTTTTGGCTTATCGAATACACCACAGGTAGCTTGCCAGGCTCTTCTGTGGCTCCGGGTTCATCCCAGGGGGGCCCAGTCTTTTTTTTTAAATTTTATTTTGGCTTTTTTTTTTATAGCTTTTTGGATCCCACGGGATGTCAAAAGATCACGTGGCCGCCCACCTACAAGATGGTCAGACTTCCTTGTTAAGACCCTGAAGGAACGGTTTGAGGCTCTTCATATTCCTGAATCAACCAGATGCCATTGGGCTACATTGGCACGTGATAGGGTCCAATGGAAATGTTACTGGCGCCCGCTTGAGCAAATCGATGAATAACGGGATTCAAGTGATCAAGTGATCAAGATACTTATACAGTCATGCAGGTAGAAGAATGACTGTCCTAAATTTCCAGAAAAGCAATGCCAATGCTCCTGGAAGAAAAGTGGGCACTCACCGTGACAGTGTTTTCTTCTATCACATATATCTGAGGGTTGTAGGTTTCTATTTCTGCAGCTGCCGTCAGTTGGATGGTCTGGAAGTTTGACTGGAATGGAGAAATAGAGACTATATTGGATTCTGGCAGAAGATAATGCATGAATGAAACTTGTTGTTCTGCAGTTTATTTCCTTGTGGGAAGTGGCAAGAGCAAATGGCAACTCTGAGAACTCAGTAATCTTTGTGCTTCAACTGGTGTGTGGGATAAGGCCAGTCCTGAGTAAGTGTGTGGGGAATGATCATTGGGCTCAGCGGGATTAAGACATTAGCTAGGTCAAACCTCTCTCCAGTGACTACAACTGAAAACAGGGATTTACAATGAAGTTTTTAATTGAGAAATATTATAGTCCACTACTTAAAACATAATAAAAGTTGACGACATGAGAGAAAATTGTAAATGACCTTCTTTAAAAAAATACACTTTGTTGACTAAGTTATATAGTAAAGAAACAATAAGACTAAATGGGAAAGGAATTTTCTTTTTGACACACCTGTGTGAAATAATACTGGATAAAATTACACTTGAACATGATCAGATCTGTCAGAAGAAAGCCTGACACTACAACCCGAGGAGCAATCCCAGATTTCCTAATGTAAGTATATCTAGGGAATAAAAAATAATGGAAGGGCTGGAACAATAGAACAGCAGGTTGGGCATTTGCCTTTCATGCAGCCAATCCAGGATTGATTCCCAGCATCCCATATGGTCCCCTGAGCGCTGTCAAAAGTAACTCTTGAGTGCAGAAACAGGAGAAGCCCTGAGTGCTGCCAGTGTGCCCCTTACAAAAAAAAAGAAAGAAAAGAAAGAAAGAAAGAAAGAAAGAATGGATGAATGAATGAATGAATGAAAGAAAGAAAGAGAGAAATAAAGAGAAAGAGAAAGAGAGAGAGGGAAGGGAGGGAGAGAAAGAAAAGAAAGAAGAAAGAAAGAAAGAAAGAAAGAAAGAAAGAAAGAAAGAAAGAAAGAAAGAAAGAAAGAAGAAAGAAAGAAAGAAAGAAAGAAAGAAAGAAAGAAAGAAAGAAAGAAAAAGAAAGAAAGAAAGAAAGAAAGAAAGAAAGAAAGAAAGAAAGAAAGAAAGAAAGAAAGAAAGAAAGAAAGAAAGAAAGAAAGAAAGAAAGAAAGAAAGAAAGAAAGAAGAAAGAAAGAAAGAAAGAAAGAAAGAAAGAAGAAAAAAGAAATGTGCGAATTTGGAAGCAAACATAGGGAAGGACATACTTAACAACAGAATATGGGTGGGAGTTGAACCACACTTGGCAGTGCTCAGGGCTTACTCTGACATGTTCAGGAATCACCCCTAGGCTGTCATGAGTGTCCCCCTAGGAGTCTCATGTCAGCTGCGTGCAAAGCAACACTCTGCCCACTGTACTATCTCTGACCCGAGGATATACATTTTTATGATGATAGTATTAGCAACATCCTAATAGGTACAAAATAACTATACCTGCTTTCCTGGATCTAGTTATAGCAAAATCATCTATTTTTCCAATGAATGCATTATACGTTTATATACTGTATCCTCTCAAAGTTAACTATGGAACTCATAACTCTATTGGACACAAGACAATGCCCAGGTTTAAATCTCCTTTCACCTGTGCTGACTGCTCTGACTTAGTTTTCCTAGTAACCAGGGCATATGAGATCATTTACAAAACTACATCTGGGAGCCAGAAGAGAGCACACCTCGCCAAAAGTGAGCAGCTTGTTTCCTTTCCACTAGCTCAGTCCTTGGCTAATCTTTGTGATTTTCTCAAGATGGAAGATTGCTTCTGAGCTCAGCCTGGTCACTTGCTTCAAACATTTTTCGGGAAAATATTTAGAGCACTGATAGGGGCTTTACTTTTTTTTTTTTTAAAGGAGCTGCTCTGTGCATGGTGGTTTCATAGTTCCTATAAGCTGAGGATGAAATAACTGAGGTCGTTCACCCAGGCAGAGAGATTCTTACAAGATAGCATGCAGGGGTAGAACCAATTCCACAGCAGGAAGTGCTTGCCTTCAGTGAAACTCTCCTTACAAATGTAGACAGTAATGCCATCAATTTGGAGACTCAATCATTTTGGGGGACTCACTGCACAGTGTCTCAGGGGACCAGGCAGTGCAGGGGGGGTCAAACCCAGACTTCATGCATGCAAAGCATGCACTCAGCATGTTATCACTCTTCAATCCCTGAGCAATCACTTTGTGCTGAAATTGCCTGAAATGTTGCCTTGCACCACATCTAAAATGGATGAAATGGGCCCTAATACTGGAAAGGAGAGCCATGATTCAGACTGGATCTCCTTGGTGGTCTGAGAATATCCACTTTGCTGTTGAAATAGCTGCCAACAAGGTGGGGGATAAATGTTTGACGGTGCATGAAGGAAGAAGATGTGCGGCAGCTGATAGACAATGCCTCTTTCGGGGCCTTTTTCTCAGGTCAACAACCATCATCACCATGTTGAAAAATCATAAATAAAACACTTTGGAATTTGGCTCTTAGAAGTGAAATTGTTGCTTCTGAAAATCTTTGGGAAAGTACTCAAAAGCCCTAACAGTGAAAATGGCGTAGCTTTAAACACATTCAGAAAAACCAAATGCTTTTACAGAACCAGGGTGATTGCACTGTGATTTGCAGCAGCCAGTTTTCCTTCCCAGCTGGCAAAGTTTGCTATGAAAACATTTGTTCCTCAAATCCAAGAAGCCAAGAACCAATGAGTGAAGCAGAGTGACGCATAGCTGCAGCTGGGATGGTGGGCCAGCTAGTGCCTCATCTTAAAGGTCAGGGGATATCTTGTAGGCTTGAAAGCAAATTCAACATGAAAGCAACACATGAGAGGATGAGAAGAAAGCCCAGCTCTTCACTTCTCGTCTTCTGCCACTCTCTTCCTTGATTTCCCCCTTGCCTTCCACTGTTCTTTTCCAGTACATCTGTTTGGGCGGATCAGGGACAGGGACTGAACCCAGGGCTCCACATGGCAAAGCATGCACTCTGTTGCTGAGGCACATCCTGGCTCTCTGTGGCATATTCCTCCAAGAATTGTGCCTGTATTTTGGCTCTATGGTCAAGTTCAGAGGTGGAAGCATAGGTATTTAATCTTACATAAAACTCCACAGCAAGGAATGTGTTTTGTTGGTGAGATCATGGAATGGTTACAAAGCAGAGAATAAGGAGACATTAAGTTGTTAAGCACCATGAGGACTAATTTATTCATTAAAAAAATCTAACAAACTCAAGTGCAGGATGGAGTTTCTGTCTGCCCACCCTGTGCTAGGCTGATGGGACATCCTGGAAGGGGGCAGGTTCTGGTCCTTGCCTGATCCCCCCAACAGACTATCAGAGGCTGGAAAACCTCACACAACACAACCACAGTCATCCTCTAGGTTCGGACTCCACAGCTGGACACAGCCCGACACCCATGGCGCGTGGGTGCAAAGCACCCACATGATATCTCAAAACCTGGCATACCCATATAACACGTATCCCATCACATCTCATAGAAACCCAAATGTGTGAACACAATGTGTGGTCTGTGGAAACATACTGAAAATTTCCTATAGAGTAGACTCAGATGGCACAATAAAAAGTTTTAAAAATCTCAAATGAGTTTTGTCTAAGACCATATTCACCAACTGTGTTTAGAGAAGTGGTCCCAACTAGTAGTAAAGAATAGATTATTTGGTGTATCCGAAGGACAAGCTCAAATAGAGGTTGAGATAAATGTGAAGTAGGGGTTGTCTGTACGTGCAGTGGTGGTGAGTTCCTGCTTGACTGTAGAGAACCACTGTGTTCTGGAAACCCAGAAAGTTAATCCAAGAACAGAATCAGCCAGACTCCCACAGAACAACCCAGAAAAAAAAAAAGCAATGACTTTGTCAATACCATTCCCTTATACATACGGGCTGTAGTGATCAACATAATTGATTCCGGCTAAAAGAGCAGGCAGGGGGATGGGGATGTGGGGTTGGGAAATGGGGGTCTCTTATGGCGATGTGGACACACTGTGGTGGGATTGGTGCTGAGCGATGATCTAACAACTGTATTGTGAAAAGCTTTGTATTTTGTAAATCACAGTGCTTAAATAAATAAGATTATTTTCAAAAAATCCACTGAGAGACCCTGGAGATTTCCAACAGATTTCTAGTTTGCTGCCTCAGAGTCACTGTTGTGAAAGGAATAGTCTCCACTTTGCAGCCGCTCAAGGAAGCCAGTCTATCCTGATATTTCTTCATGCCGGACTGAAGTCCTAGGGATGGGAATCTCTGCTGAAAGCAGATGCCAGCACTGCAGAGACACACCTGCCCAACGGGAAGCCACACGGAACTTGGGCTCCTTATGCACACATCTTCCAGGGATGGAAATGACTCACAAAGTGGCCCGAATCCTGTGCTTTCACTAGAGAAAAGGGTCAGGCAGGCTCCGACATGGGAAGATGAATCCTTCAGTTAATGTCATTTACTGGAGTGGTTTGAGACCACATGACTAGCTGGGAGGTGAGGAATAAGACAGGTGTGTGCGTGCGTGCATGTCCGTGTGTGTGTGTGTGTGTGTTTTGATTTGGGGATGGTGGAGGAGACTGGGTGGATGGAAGGCCCAGGTCTGGGGAGGGAGGCAAGGCAGATGGTTCGCTCTGCCCAGGGGAGCAGAGGGAGCTGGACACCATTTCCAGAGCCTCTAAAGTAGTCACTCTAAGTAAGATGTAGCATGGTATAGATGTATTAGATATAGATGTTTTATACACACACACACACACACACACACACAGAATACTATGCAGCTGCAAGTTATGGTGAAATCAAGCAATTTGCTACGACATGGATGGAACTGGAATTTAGCATGCTAAATGAAGCCAGAAGAATAAGGATAAACACAGGACAGTATCACTAATATGTGGTACTTAAAATAACTGGATGAGGCAACGGTTTTAAAGTGGGATGCCTAGATCACCCGTAGACCCCAAGTTTAGGGAGGGGGGAGAAATTGAGTGCAGGTGGGGAGAAGATACAGATGAGAAGCAGCAAGGCCAGGAGCCAATGGGAACCAGGCACGTAGGTAATGCTAAGGAGTGATAGAGCTAAATATCTCAACCACAGAGTCAACAACACTGAAATAAGGAGACCCAAACTTTAATATCAAAACTTAAAAGGTGATTGTCAAGACAGCAGGTTGGGGCTGGGAGGTAGGGAGAGGAGGGAACCTGGGAACACTGGGGAGGGAAGTTTACACTGGTGGTGGGATCAGTGCTGGAACATTATATTACAAATCTCAACTAAGAATAACTGTAAATCACAATACTTTGATGAAAAATAATCGAATAAGCCTGATACTTACTGCTGCAAATGTTCCATTCCAAATTCTAGTAGACACATTCAGGAAGTACTCCCCCCTTTACCTGAAGGTCTTTCAGCCAGCAGGTAACTTTAGTGCAGGAAGCAGTTGTACAGTTCTGTCAAGATGGAGTGCAGAATAGGTGGTTAGTCTGAACTTAAACAAAAAGAGTAGTGGTAAAATCTTACTAATAGACACAACCCAGTAATGGGAAGGATCTAGGGAAGCAGGGAGCCTATCAGCAGGTATAGTCATTCTTCAAGAGATTTTGCACAATGATTCCAACTGCACACTCTAACCCCCTCACTCCC
This sequence comes from Cryptotis parvus, assembly GCA_021461705.1. Lineage (NCBI taxonomy): Eukaryota > Metazoa > Chordata > Mammalia > Eulipotyphla > Soricidae > Cryptotis > Cryptotis parvus. The sequence goes on from JAJIBD010005699.1 coordinate 41,164, forward strand.
TATCAGGTTGGATGATCTCAGAAATCTTCCATAAATAAATGGGTAGCAAAACCATATGCTACCAGGTCTCCTTATTAAACTATTCTTTATTAATACAATACTATTTCTATAATCTACATACAAGCATGCTATAGTGCAGTTTAGTCACTCAACCCAGCAATAAATATGCATTATTTAGATAAGGAAAAAAGCTGACATGCAAGAATCCTTGGTGACCAAGGGCTGATGGGGCAGGGAGCACATTGTTAGGACAATAAGACTATTCTGGATGATACTGTACTTATGTTCGCTGGTCAGTATAAATTTGTCAAAAGGCAGAATGTTCATTGTAATGAATGAGATTTAACAAAAATGTAAACTAAAATTTAACCCGTATGTGTAAGATAAACAGCCAAACCCAAAAGAAAATCCTTAGATTCTGATAACATAGTGGGATAGGTACAGAGAGTTAATGGATGGGAACAGAAATAGATGGAAACTAGACTAGCTGGTGGGCAGAGGTAACCTATGCAGCTGTCGACACGAGGTTCTACTCCTGAAACTAGAGTTTTTTTCTAGTTTTTCACTGCCTCCAGTGAAAAATAACTTATTTTGTTAAGCAAAAAATAGTTTCACATTTTAAATTTTTTTTTCATAATTTTTAAAGAAAATTATGAAGATCAAAATGTTGAGAATATTTAAGAAAAATGTAATGCCAAAATAGTAATAACTTTTTTTTCTTGCTTTTTTGGTTACACCCGGCGACGCTCAGGGGTTACTCCTGGCTCTGCACTCAGGAATTACTCCTGGCGGTGCTTGGGGGACCATATGGGATGCCGGGGATCGAACTCGGGCCAACAAAGGCCGGCTGCAAGCAAGGCAAATGCCCTACATGCTGGGCTATCGCTCCGGTCCCAAAAAAAGTAATAACTTTAGAAGAGAGAGAGGGGCTTGGGAATTTGAGATGGTAGATGGAAGGAATGACCTTGGTTTCCAGAAAGCACAATGAAACCCAGGGGAACTGTCACCCGGTGAACTTGTCCTCACCAAATCATTTACGTGCCAGAAATTTTCACTCTTGAAAGACACAGAAGAAGATGTTTGTCCAATTTTCAGTGGATTTATCTCTGCATCACAGGTGATGTCACCGGCCTACAAAATATCATCAAATTGGAGACTAATTTGCAGTAGGTACAGTGAGAGATTTCATTCGGAGTTCTTTGCCGTGGGACACTATTGGGTTTTGATGTCTTACAGTCACCAATACAGACCACAGGAATAGTATGGCTCTAGAGTAAGCTAACTGTTAGCCTAAGGCTGAGCCGATGCTGAAGCCCAAAGCTCTGCTTTCAGCCCAGGCTGCCGCTAGAACCACTCGGGTTTCCATGACCAACAGTCATTCAGGAGACATAGCCCTTGAGATACTGCTTTGATTTCCCTGGGTAGGCCTCAAAATTTTTTGAAATTGAGTCGGGTGATTAAAGTGCACTAGACAGGCTCATTTATAATGTTACTGGGCAGGCGAAAGTCCAGTCTAGTGGCTTGAAGAATAGTTATTAATTACCACTCTGTTCTTCCACCTGCCATTCAACTTGCTTCTCCATGAACAGCCCTGGCCTGAATGGAACTTCAGGAATGATTTCTGCTATTCAGAAATCCATATCCACCCTCCATTCAGAAATGTATTTTTTTTCCCTTAGGACAGCAGCTTACCTCTCCTATGGGAAAACTGCTAGTAAATTGGCACCTAGGATGAGTGGAATGAGGAACCTCCTCAGTTCCCATCTATGACAGATCAGACATGATCACCCAAACTCACTCTGTGTTTCTATATGGAAAGGTCACAATTTTACAGCGATTCATCTGTCTTTACCTTATCTGTGTGCACACCAGTCAGGTACATTAGTGGATTCTTTTCCTTAGTGAATTGAGGAATGTGGATAGTCACAGATGCCATGCTTACTGGGATGCTGCCTGTTGCTACCTGCGTAGCACAAAAGGAAACATTCTGGTCATCACTGCATCACATATATGTAGCATACCCTCTATGCTGATGAAAGGTCATGTTTAAGTGTTAAGGTTGAGTTCATATGAAAGAGAGTTATTACATTATCTAATTTCAGCCACTGTTCCTCACCTCTAGCATAGAAAATATTAACATTGATTTGGGGGAGTGTGGCATACGGACATACTCAGAAATGCTAAGGGGTTATTCCTGCCTCTGCATTCAAGAATTACTCCAGATGGTGCCTGGGAGACCATCTGGGGTGATAGAGATCAAATTTGGTCACGTGCAAGGCAAATGCCCTACTTGCTGGGCTATGTTCCAGTCCCAAGCACTGATCATTTGAATAGTTAATTAGTGATTATTCAAGTGACTAGAAACACCCACTTCCATGGACTTTGCAGCTATATCATAAAGTCCCACTCTGCCATGGCCAGTACTTGACCATTCTGTTTTGGTTTTTCATTTTGTAAATCACGTATCAACTCCATAGGCACACACAGGTACAACAGCATCTTTTCTCAAGTTGAGAGATTCCTGGTGCTTGTGCCCCACTGTCAAAGGCTGATGCTCAGGACACTCTAAATATTACTTTACCATTGCTACAAATCAACTATTTGCTTCACTAAATAAGTACATGGTGATTGCCATGCACAGGTTTATCAGTTCCATTCCAGACCACAAAACAAGATTATTTTAGTTACTGATTTTATCATAAAATGGCAGGGTTGTAGCCATGTAACAGATTAATAGAAAATATCCAAAAATTATATTGACATCGAATGATGAGGGAAGATTTTTGTTTTCTGTTGGGACCACACACAGCAGTGTCTGGGGCTTATTCCTAGCTCTTCAGTTAGAGGTCTCTCTGCAGGTCACTGGAGAGCATCTTTGAGAACCACTGATAAATTTCAATTTCTTTTTTCTTTTAATTTCAATTTCTTTTTACTTTCCCTGCTTCCTCATTTCTACATAGCTAATTCATAGCTAAAGCCTTCTCCCCACCCCCCCAATTCTTTCTGATTTCCCATCCTATGACAGCTTTACCAACCTTAATGGAAAAGATGAATTTGGGACCAATATCTTCCAAACTGTGCACCAGAGAAGGAACGCTTCTCATCCGAGACTTCATAAAAATTTATGTTGATGAATCTGTTGGGTGATGTTTACAATGGCAAATATTTCAACTATGCTGTTAGTGTATTTTTAAGACATATATTTAGCTTACATGACAAGTAGTACAACTGCATTTAGGTGAAAAATCATAAAAGAGAACAACTGATTTTTTGTGTATGGCCTAATGTATGCTTCTAGAGCTCAAACCAATTTCTTTCAGAATGAAATCTGTCATATATTTTTTCTGCTGATATTATGTGTTTTAAACTCATCAACTGCTTCAAAATTAAGTACGGGGTCAGTCAACAGCACAAGCGTAAGGCACTTGCCTTGCAAATGGCCTGCCTGAAAGCACTGAATATGGGCCCATGAGCACTGCCGGAGTGACCTCTGAGCTCAGAGACCAAAGGAAGCCCCGAACACAGATGAATGTACTTCCATGCCAAAAAAAAAGTAAAATTAAATAAAAACAAATGCATTATTTTCAAATTAATGGAACTTTTCTCAAAACTGCTGCATACTTGACTGGTTCACTAACTCAGTAGAACAAGCAATTATTGGCAATGGGATAAATGTGTTTTAAATGCAAAAGATTTTCCACTTGGTACAGTTAGAATACAATGACAGGATACTGGGAGTAGCTCCGATAGTATTCACCACTGGATGACTGATTTGGGGCATACATTTTCTTCATTATTCCTTCTTCCTTTCCTTCTCAAGTCCCAATAGAACTCTATTACTTTTTTAAAAATATTTTATTATACCACCATGAGATATACAATTACAAAGATGTTCATAAGATGTTCATATTTGGGTTTGGCCATACAGTGTTCCAGCAGCCCTCCCTCCACCAGTGCCCATTTCCCACCACTAATGACCCCGATTCCCTCCCTCTCCCCTAGTCTGCCTCTATGGAAGATTCTTTATTTCTTTCTCTTTCTCTCTTTCTCTTTTCCTTCCCTTCCACATTTTGGATTACAATACATACATTAAGAGGTTGTCATATGTATCTTTTTGCCTGTATTTAATGCTTAGTTCTAGGTTGGTATTAGCACTTCTGACAATTGTTAGCACACTAGAACTCTATTACTTCTGATGATCTGGGCTTGGCCAATATGCTTGCGCTTCCAGTGTAGAGCCCACCTTAAGGTGGCTTTACTTTTATCTGAGCCTTACTGTACTGGACACACCTCTTTACTTGTATCTGAACTTTCCTTAAGAATGTCAATAAGAGTTTGCATGTAAAGTGATGGCTGGGTCTTAGGAATCACACTGAATCACTCTGAATTGCATGGAATTGGGTGGCCTCCTTCTCCTCATTTTTGGGATTCTGAGGCTGATTCCAACCAGGATAGCTTAATGGGAGACTACCTGGGAGGCAGGTAGCACAGAAATCTGAAAACCAAGATTTACCCCCTGCATGATGTTGGCTTAACTTCCAAACATTGAATTGCATACTTCCTAATATAGTTTTTGATTTAGTTACTGACAAAATATTGCCTTTCACTTATGCCTTAAGAATTTTCCAAATTCTCAAAAGGAAAATATGTAACAGGGGTACTTAAGTAGATATGATATTTGTTAAAGATAGATACATGAAGCGTAGCTAGTTCATTAGTATGTTATTGAGTTGGTTACATAAAATATAAAATACATAAAAACTAAGAACAGAAAGGTATAAACTAGATCATATGCCTTGATCTGAAATATTTTTCGAAGATTAAATAAAATGCAAGGAAACAATTCTCATTCCATTTAGGTAAATAAAATGTGTGTGTTTGTGTATGTGCATCATGTACAGTCCATTCTGGTAGATAAAGTCCTGCAGCTAGAAGGTATTCTGATAACAACTGAGTTTGTCGTTTGCAACAAAATTGGGGGTGGGTAGAAAAATGTTTTCTCCTTGTATTGTGTATCTCTCTGTAATGTTTGGACTTTCCACCCATCTGCCTTTAATATCTTCATTTAAAAAAAAACAAATATTTTAATTTGAGAAATTATCTAACGGCTAAATTAGGACATGGGTTAGAATTTATTCATAATTCACAGAATTAATTTTTCTATATATATATTTTTTTGGGGTCACACCCGGCAATGCTCAGGGTTCTCCCTGGCTCTGCACTCAGGAATCACCCTGGCGCTCGGGACCATATGGGATGCCGGGATCGAACCTGGGCGGTGGGCCAGCCGCAAGGCAAGCGCCCTACCCGCGGGCTATCGCCCCGGCCCCAAACTATATATATTTTAATAAATAAAAATTTGATAGAATCCAAGTCACTATCACAAAAAATGCTCAGCTAAGTGGGTCATAAAAGTAAAATCCTTTTCAATTTTATATTTATTTTAGGTTAAAATAGCTGAAAAATGGTCATTGTGCAGGAATGGAATCAAAAAGACTGATGAGAAAAAGCATTTAGGAAGAGAAAGAATCAATATAGGTAGGAAGAGAGCTATTCAGGTAATGTAGTCAGATCAACTTTTATGGCAGCATTAGTCTCCAACTATTTATTCTGGCAACCAAGAAAGCTTTGAAATCTGTAGTCACTGATTAATTTTTTCAGAGATGCATGACTTGGATGACAGTTTGTTTCTGCTCTTTGCTGCTTGCAGCTCACTTGAAACAGAAGCATTTTTTCCATTTCCACGACTCAAACTCCAGACTTATTTCCCTTTTTTGTTTTTGCTCAATGACCTATCGGATGACCTACATCTCACATGTTCTTCAGAGCTGGGTGATGTGGTGGGAGTTACTGACCGGGCTCTCACTACATACTGTTCACACTCTAACTCTTGGGAAAACATTGCTGCATGTTCTCCATGGGTCACCCGATCGCGTGGTGTCTCCCTAGGTAAAAACTCTGGTTTTCAAAGTTCCCAAGAGCTCCTGCACCATCAGAGCAAGCCCCATATGGTGTGTATGTCCTTGACTCTGCAACATTCCACTGTCAGAGCCAAGGTGGTGAGACTCACCTGCTAGCGCCTGTGGTGAATGATGCTGACCACTCTCCAAGCACCTGCACTTCAGGATGGTTCAAGAGAGCGGTGCCAACCAGGACCCTCTGGCAACTGCTCTTAGGCTTATTTGTTTTGAGTAGGCAAGGAAAGGAAAAAAAGCACGAGCTCTGTGGAAAAACCCCTTATTTCTTCAATGTTGGTGAAAAAACACTAATTTCTATTTTGCCCAGAAGTTTTCTACTCAATTTTCTAGTAATCTGTGGAGACTGTGATTTGTGATCAACATACTATGTGCAAGCATTAGATTTAGAGCTTTGAATTTCATAGAATAGGGCTTTACTGGGGATGTGGTGTAGACATACAGGAAATGTGGTGTAGACATACAGGAAATAGTCACAGAGCAGAAAGTGGTGGCAACTTCTCAGAGTCATGAGTTCCTGCTTTGACATTTGGGGACCTGCCATTTCTCTGTGGCATCGGGCACAATATTCTTTTTTAGCTTTCTTTTTTTTTAATTTATCTATTTATTTATTTTTGCTTTTTTTTTTTGCATGCATCTGGCGATGCTTAGGGGTCACTCCTGGCTCTTTGCTCAGGAATTACTCCTGGTGGTGCTTGGGGACCATATGGGATCCTGGGGATGGAAGCCGGGTCAGCCCCGTGCAAGGCAAATGCCCTACCCACTGTACTATCACTCCGGCCCCTCTTTTTAGCTTTCTGACATTGCTTTCACTTAATAAACAGAGAGTTCAGGAATTCCCTGGTGACTTCTGTTATAATTGACCAGGGGGAAGCAATTTAATTCAAATACTGTGGTTAAGAGTGGGATATAGTTAGGTCAGAGCAATAGTACAGGGGTAAGGTGCTTGTTTTGCAAGAGGGTGACCTGGGTTTGATCCCACACACCACATATGGTCCTTCAAACTTGTCAGAAGTAACTCTTGAGTGCAGCCAGAAGCAATTCCTGAACACTGCTGGGTGCAGCCCCAAACAAAGAAAGAGTGAGGGACAGCGGCACAATGAAATACTACTGAGCTGTAAGAAAGGAAGATTCCTTATTGCTCACTGCAGTGAGACTGGTTCTGGAGATCATCACACTAAGTGAAATAAGTCAGAGAGAAAAGGGCAGATACTAGTTAATCTCACTCATGCATGACGCCAACCTGGTTTGATTTCCAGCCCCAAATATGGACAAGGTCAGGAGTAAGCCCTGAGCACTCATGGTGTTACCCAATTTTGAGAACCAGCCTAAAAACCTCCAATTATCAAGTAGGGGTACAGAGTGGAAGGGGAATGAAGAGGTCAATGAGAAGTGAGAGACAGTGGTGGAGGACCTTGGGCACTTTAGCAGAGATGGGTGAAGTAGCTTTGTACATTAATATGATAAATATTAACACTATTGTTACCATATTCTTAAACTACACATTCTTTTATTTAAAGAAAAAGTAATGGAGTATACCACTGAATAGTTTAGTCAATGAACCAAATGTGTTATAAACTCTAGTGACACCTGGGCCACAGGGCGCTTGCTGCCAGACATACCTTGTGATGTGAATTTCAGCATCATACAACAGAGGAAGTCTGAAGTCGACCCTGTTATCCAACCTCGTTTTCTTCATGACTCTCACTGTTGTAAGGAATATTAGAAAATTGCTTAAAGAGACAAATAATAGAACAGCAGCCACCATCCACTCGTGATTTGGTTATGATTTACCTTAAGGCTTGGAAGCTGACGGATGCCTGATTCTGAAGATTTTGAAGGTTGAAGTCAAAGTTGATAGTGAAAGTTACCTGTACATGAAATGAAAATTTATCAAATAATGATGCTCTATCCTCAGTGATCCACAAGAAAACAAAAACGTTAGATTTTTAATTTCACTTTTAAATTTGTAGGCTTCCTGTATCTTATGCCCACCATGACTGAACAAGTCTCATCTTTAAAATTAGTAGGGCCCAGTGTTTAATTGCCATTTTAAAGCTGTTGCTTCACAGGCACATACATTCAAGTGAAGCAGAAAGCTTTGACTGACATAACATTTGCTTGCCTGAGGTTAACAAGTGATATTTGTGGCTCTGTGTACTGGTAAACCTCTTCAGAACCAAGGAACTTTTCCTATTGTCTGTGCCTTTTAGAATGAACCAAACAGGGGCCGAGCGATAGCCCAGCGGATAGGGCGTTTGCCTTGCAGGCGGCAGGCCACGCCAGCCAGGGTTTGATCCCGGCATCCCATATGGTTCCCTGAGCACCGCCAGGAGTGATTCCTGAGTCTAGAGCCAGGAGAAACCCCCTGTGCATTGCCGGATGTGACCCAAAGCAAAAAAAGAGAGAAGCAAACAAACAAAGGGAAAATATACCACTCATATTAATTAGTTAAATAAAGAATGTAGAGATTTTAAAGTGTTCTTTAAATAGTCAGTTTGTTGGTTTGCTAGGCATCTGTAAATAAAATTAAGGCAGCTGTCAAATGAATTTAAAGTATGGTATGCTGGTGACTTCCCACCTGTGTCCAGGAGGGGTAAGGATGGATCTGAAAGTAAAGATCAAGTTGTACCTGTTGATTTGGATGCAAAGCAGGGTAGCCAACATCACAAGTAACTGACTTCTGGGAAGAAGCAACCTGGCATTGAATTTCTGTCCCATCAATCTGAAAGAGGCCAAAGCAATGATGATCAATTAAAATAAAGTGTCTGTGTGTGCTTGTGTGTCTGTGTGTGTGTATGTGTGTGTGTGACAAAACAAGCTGAAGGAGGCTGAAACCACAAGCAGTAAGTTTGGTCTATAAATGAAATAATTTGATTTCTCCCAAGACTTGAAAATCTTGTATTGTTCAGGTGACTAACACATTTTTTACCACAAAGTAAAACAGTTAATAAGTAAAAGGAAAGAGACCAAATATTTACTTCAGAAATAAATTTACCTCCCAGTAAAGTCCTATTTCTTGAATTTCCAAAACACAAACTATCTTTAATCAAATATTTATAAATGCAGTCTTTTCACTTGAGACTGTATTTGAGACTTTTCATTTGAGATTGTATTTGAAATTTCTTTTGAAATGAAGTGGAAAAAAACCCAAATCATACGTGACTATTTATCATAATTTTTAAAAAACCCTCAAAGACTCATTTTCATTTTTCTTCCAATATTTTTCTATTTAAGAAGATGTCATTTGATATAGGAAATTTAAACACTCCAGTTAGCATAGGTTTAGAATTCTAAATCTGTGAAGCTCAGGATAATTTTACAGTGGATGAAACCACTTCCTATTCCGTATATTCAATAATGGTGACCATTTTAAAGAGTGATATAAATGAAGCCATGAACTTGGAAAATCACAGCTTTTTCCCTTCTCTCTGCTGCATATGTGATAGCAGAGGGGAAAAGGGGGGCATCTGTGCTCAAGTGCACTCCTGGTATAACGATCAAATGAACACGAGGGACCGCTTCTGGAACATATTCTCCCTGAACAGTGATAGCCAGGCTGGGCGCTGCGCTGCAGGACGAGGCAAGTGCCGCTCATAATCTCTGGGGCAGCACAGTACACAGACGGGGGGAGAAGAATCACGGGAGTGCCTGCTTCTGCGGCCAGGTCTCTGGGCAAAGGAAAAACTGACCCCAAACTCGGAGCAGAACTGATCCAGATGCTAAGCCAGGCTATGTTCTCTGGCACTTTAGCCAGTTGGGAGTCACAGCTAGTACTGACCACTGAGGGAAACGGTACTTTATCAGGCAGTTGGGAGGAAAAGACTGCTGAGCTCAAGGGAGCTGGTAAAGGAGAAGTGTAAAAATGACCTGACTGAAGTAAGGATAGGGACATTCACCTACCGGCATGGACCAAGAAGCAAAAAACAAGTTTTCTGAGAAATCAATAACAATCCTAGTGTTGTATGCACTCTCCTTTTTGTTTGTCAGTGCCACTGAAAATGTCAACCTTCTGTTTTTGTTGCTGACAATAAAGGGTTGTTCTCTGTTGAAAATAAAGAGAAAAAACAGAGGTCATTAATGTTAAAAGGTAAAGAGGAATGGGTGGAGGTATTCCTAGTACTTCACTCATTTTAAAAATAAGATTTTAAAGGGCCAGAGAGATAGTACAGTGAGTAGAGCATTTGCCTTGCAAGCAGCTAACCCAGGTTCAATCCCTGGAATCCCAAAAGGTCACCCGAGCATGGCCAGTGTAAAGCCAGGAGTAAGCCCTGAGCATAGCCAGGTGTGGCCCCAAACCAGAAAAAAAAATAAAATAGAAGTAAAATATTTAGAGTTATTTGGAACATTGAGAAAATTGCATAATAACAACAGTCCAGTAAAACATTAACCATGAGTAACAATGCTACTGGTTTTCTTCTTTGCTGCATCAAACGACATTACAGGACAAAGACACTTTCCAAACACAAACAGCTTTATGTTTTGCTTTGCTCTACTCATATGAATTTTAATTTCTTCTATGAAACTTGATTCTTAAAGATCTTGAAATACTTAAGAACGTTCCATTTGTAGTGGGAAAAAGCATCACTTCATTTGACTCATCCAGCACAGCTTATTTTTAATGAACCCTGAGACTTACTGAGTAGCTGACAGCCGCTGGACAGCTAGAACTAGATCAGAGATGCAAAGTCCATCATCTCCACATTCTTTATGGAAAGGGATCTGCAAGAGAGGACAAATAATCTCAGATATTAACTCACCAGTTGTAAAAGCCCACTGTACACTCATATATACATATATATGTATATATATACAATATTGTTGCACTTACATAAAATTCAAAGCAATGCAAAACTCAACATAGGCATGTTTAACAACACTAATTATAATCAGAGTGGATATAAAATTAAAGATGGGAGGGCCATTAAAATTAAAGTTTGTGGAGACAGCTCAAAGGGAGAGCACAGGCTTTGAATGAAAAATATCTAGGTTTAATCTCTGGTACCAAAGGGGCCCCTAAGCACTGCCATGAGTGACTCCTGAGCACTGAGCACAGAGTAGTTCTTGAGCACTGTTGAGTGTGGTCCAACCTCTCAAAAATAAACATCAAAATTCAAAAACGATTTGCCTGGGGGAGGAATATGAGAGGATTTCTGGCAGGAAGTGACAAGGAATTTCACAGTGGCAGGAAGTGACAAGGAATTTCACAGGAATTAGAGGTATTTTATTTGTTAAGAGTGTAGTAGGGCCGGAGCGATAGCCCAGCAGGTAGGGCGTTTGCCTTGCAGCGGTTCAATCCCCAGCACCCCATATGGTCCCCTGAGCACCGCCAGGAGTAATTCCTGAGTGCAGAGCCAGAAGAAACCCCTGAGCCTTGCCGGGTGTGACCCAAAAAGCAAAAAAAAAAAAAAAACAAGAGTGTAATAGTCCCAAGATGTCTAATTAATTTCTATATATCTCTTAAAAATGTATTAAATATGTAAAGTAAAGCATGCATTGCTCGAGGGTCTGAGAGTGGAGCACGGAACTGAAAGATTGAAATGTCTGCACTTGTAGAACTTATTTGCTGGTGAATAACACGTGATAGTGTTTCAGTAAGTAAATCACATACATAAAGGTCATATCTAATTTTCTCCTGCTGATTGTAACTTTGGTAGTGAACCTGAACTTTAGGAAAGGTAAAGTTGCCACACTCACACTGAAGACCTTAGCCGACTCTGAGTAGGCTTCAAGGGCAGGGCTGGTGCCTGGGTTTGCCAGGCTGATGTTCACGCACAGATCCAGTGGGCTGATAACATCAGATGGCTCCTAGACATGGACAAGATTATTAGGTCGCAGCTCTTCAAAATTATCCCAGAGAAAATGACCCACTCATAGACTATTCTTGAATTATCAAGACCTCTTCCTCTCTTCTGTCCTCATCCTACTCTTAGCATCTGTGCTATTAAGAAACATGAAGAGGGGCTGGAGCAGTAGTACAGTGGGTAGGGAGTTTGCCTTGCAAAAGGCCAACTAGGGTTCAATCTCTGGCCTCCCATATGTTCCCTGAGCACCACCAGGAGTAATTCCTGGGTGCAGAGCCAGGAGTGAGCTTCTCCAGGAGCTTGAAATTTGAAGAGACCTGAACTCAGTAAAAATGCTTAAACAGGGTTAATTCTCATCAGTAACCTCATTATCCATATACAAATACTAATATCTACATACAAATATATATATTTATGCATATATACATATATATCTGCTATGTCCATTTGAATATCCAAAAGTGGGATAACTTTGTGATTGAATATGTCTTTTTAATTCATTTTTGCCATGGTTCATGGGTACTTGGGTGTGCTGAAGAAATCTTTGAAAGATAATATTAGGACTAAGAAGGAAAGATAAAGGGCTAGCAGAAAATGCACTAGAGGGTTCTCTTCCTCATTCAGAATCCTGCTGTTCTACGCAACCAGATAAATGAAACCACAAATAAACCACATCCCCAACCAAGCTCTCCAGCTACCGAGCCAAGCTGACTGTTAGATCCTGCACTGCTCCTCGCACATAAAAGATTTTGCACACATTTCCTGGACAGTCATTGAAGCTGGTGCAATCTAGGTACAAGAATACTTTCTCTACAGAGCCATTAAGATTGAGGGTACAGCTCTTGAGCACAGATCTTGAGCAGTTCTAGGAGGCATAGGGCCATTTCTAGTTTTTAAGGCTTTATCTCTACTGAAAAATGTACAATTGCCCAAAAGGGGTTGCAAATGTCTTCTCCCGTTTTTCTACAAATGTGTTATCTTAAGAAGAATTTCCTGACTCTTCAACTTTTTGTTTGTTTGTTCTTTGTTTTGGGGCCAAACCAAAACAAAACCCCTGCAGGGGTTACTCCTGACTCTGCACTCAGGAACTATCCTGAGATGCTTGGGGGACCGTATGGGGTGCCAAGGATCAAACCTGAGTCAGCCATGTGCAAGCACACTGGCCACTATACTGTCACTTTGGCATTTCTTATGCACCTTAGACTATGAAAGCCATATTCTAGGAAAGTTCTTAAACACCTCATTCTTATAATTTATAAATTTCCTATTAAACATGTAAGAAAGTACCATCTTTGGTTTCATGCTGAACATTATCTTAAATTCTATTTGCCTGCAGTCACAAATAAAATTTAATGTTACTAACTTATGTAATAACAGAATGTGACCATGTTATAAGTACAAAGAAGCTCCCTGTTTGCAGAATTAGGAAGAGAAACATTCATTTTAAGGGTAAGCATTTTCTAAATCAGAAGTTTTATTTTAGTTGTTCACTATTCATTAATCTTTATGAAAAACAGAAATGAAAAGGGCTGATTCTGAGGTCTCACCTGTATATGGATGATGAACTCAGAGCAAGTCTGGGCTTGATGTACCACCAACGTTTTCTGCAGGAATCGCCTCATTGTTTTCTTTAAATAATCCCCTGGATGTCACTCTGGATGAATACTGATCTGCATCAACTGTGATGTTATATTTAATGGCTATGATAAAAATCACAAAGAAATTTTTATTATAAATAAACTTTTAGGCAAAGCATATCCTTGGTCTCTTGTGTCTACTGGATGAAATTTCTGGCTTCAGGAAAACATCAAAGAAACTGAAGGACTGTTAACCACAGTTAATCCAAGGAATTTGTAATTCTGGCTCTAAAGATATATGTAACCACAGAAACAAGCAAAGACACTGGGTTCAGAGGAGCACCGTTTGAAACAGCGGACTTGCCATCAGGAAGTTCACTGGTTAACTTCCTTCCTCCCTCCCTCCCTCCCTCCCTCCCTCCCTCCCTCCCTCCCTCCCTCCCCTTTCCTTTTATTTTCCTTTTGTTTTTGGTGGGGTGGGGGAGTGGTCACACCTAGCAATGCTCAGGGGTTTGTCTTGGCTCTGAACTCAGGAATCACTCCTGGCAGTGCTCACGTGACCATACGGGATGCCAAGGATCAAACCCAGGTAGGCCACATGCAAACACCCTACCCATTGTATTATTGCTCCAGGTCCTTCTTTCTTTCATATTAGCTCACGCCTGGCTTTACTCAGGGCTTTCTTCTAGCTCTGCACTCAGGGATCACTCTTGGAAAGGGACCTTATGGGGTCTCGGGGAAAGAGTACTGGTTAGCTGCATGCAAGCCACGGACTCTAGCCAGCCAGCCAGCTATACTATCTCTCTGGCCCCTTGAAAACCTTAATAGAGAAAAAAATTAAAAAAATGGGTGGAAAAGACAACAAATTATTTTTATACTATTAAATTTAAACCATAGTGTGCACTGGATGAAATAAATGAGACCATTTGTTTTATAAATCTGCTTTCTAAAGTTGAGAGGATGGGATTTACGTCTTACAAAAAATCTTAGTGCAAAGCAATTTCACAGCAGAGACATGGAATTGGCCTGTCTGAGTGGACTTGAGAGAGCAGGAAGGATTCCAATAGCACAGGGGCCCTGAGGGCGATCCAAGAGAAAGGAATTCTCTGACAGCTGAGTCTACGCAAGAGAAAGGGGAAGAGCAATCTGGAGGCTCTCATCTGTCACCCGTTTCTACCAACTAATGAATGCAATTTGTTTTCCTTTCTGAGTAACACCCGCCGATGCTCAGGGGTTACTCCTGGCTCTGAACTCAGGAATTACTCCTTGCGATGCTGGCGGACCATATGGGATCACTATCACTATCACTATCACTATCACTATCCTCTCCCGTTCATCATCTATTTGCTAGAGCAGGCACCAGTAATATCTCCATATGTCCTGTCTCATGCTAGTAGAACCCAAAGGCATCCGCTTGCTCCAGGAACATAAAGAGCCTCGTACCATTATACTAAGTCATGGGAATGACCTAATATAAATGTTACTGGTATTTGGCATATCAAATACAACACGAGCAGCTTGCCAGGCTTGCCGTGCAGGTGGCATACTCTTGTAGTCACCTCTGAATAAAGCATTTATTGATGAACTGCGCAGCCACTCAGAGGCCGCGCGAGCCGGGCTGTGATAGTCTGGTCTGCTGGGTGGAGTTGTGATGAGAGGGAAGTCCAGATGTGGAAAATGGTGGCCCCCATGGAGTAGGGGGGGTCATCTGGCTTGTTGTGAGGCTCTGATGGGGTGGCAGGCCAGGGCTACAACCCTCCATGCCTCCCGGACTCCTCATGAGCGGCTGGGCACAGGGAGAGCAAGTAGCAGCTCTGCCCCATGACAGCTACTTGCTCTCCCTGACTGTGTGGAATGCCGGAGATAAATCTGGCTTCTGCTTTGTGTTCTTAACTAATTCACTTTTGATGCACCATAGCAAATAATCACCTCAGTATATTTCATTTTTTGTTATTTGTTTACCACACTGTGCATGAACTATAGGAATGACAGATTAGAAACTATAGAAACTTAGAAAACTTTAGCCTCCCAATCTGATGGAAGAGGGAGTGGCCCATTCAATCAAGTAGCCAATCAATTGTTTTATGGTGAAGAAGCTGAGTGCTGGAGAAGGAAGAAGACAGGATGGAGTGGTGAGAAAGGGTGAGTGAGAATGCAGGACCCAGCCTCAAGCTGACCACTGCGAGAAGTGGACAGAGAGAACCCAGGAGACATTTTCTTCCCACAGCCCTCCTCAAGCTCCCCTGCTGACAGGACTTTTTTTGAAAATATCCCTTTGCCTATATTTAATGCTCAGTTCTAGGTTTAGTCATAAATTTATAAATCTATATTCATTTATATTTATTTAAATATCTATATAAATACAAATCTATGTTTATTTATATAAATCGATTATTTATAAATCTATATTTAATGCTCAGTTCTACTTCTAGTTGGAAATTATCATTTCAAACAATTATTAGTACATTGTTCCCTTCTCTGTCTTACCTAACCTCTGACTCCCATACACGTGCAGTAGATTCCACGCACTGACAAGACCTCCTGATCCATGTTTTGCCTGACTTGGATATTGGTATCATACTATTTTATCTTTGTATCCTGAAAACAAATTCAGTCATTCTATATCTGTCCTTTTCCCTCTGGCTAATTTCACTCAGCATGATCCTCTCCATTGACTGATATTTGACGTTCTTTTACTCATTCTCTGGGTAATTCGGAGATCTTAAGACATGGGCACAATGTAAATTGTTTTATATTTTCTTTCCCCTTTCATGCTTATTAATTTTTAAAAAATAGGAGTCTCATTTGCTATTCATTCTAAATGGATGCTTTCTAGACAATAGGCTATGCTCGCATGTTCCTGTGGTTTTAAGTAGGCAACTTTTGCTAAGAAAGAACTCACAGGGTAAATCTGGGAGTGCCCATGGTTATGGCACAAAGCTCACAATGCTTTGGGAGAATGCCATCATTTAGAGAGCAGACGGGTACCCACACCTATGCCCAGGTCTGCGAAGCCCATCTCAGATACCTCCAACACCTCAAGGGGAGGCACTTCACATGCCCGCCAGCGAAGACCATTTCTTTCAGCTTATTGCCCTAAAACTCTAGGAACAAACTAGAGCAAACAACTGATTCCAACTCTACTCACCCACTTGACTGTTTTTCTCGATGGGTCTAAACTTAGCACTGAAGCATAGTTTGAGATTTATATCAACATTCTTGTTGACCAAAATTATTTTGCCTGGTGTGAATGAAGCATTGACAGATACATCAGCAATACTCTGTGACCTAAAGACATAAATGGGAACAGCAAAGACGAGAGTTATTGCCAATTGCTTAAGACACTTTTAAGCGAGGCACGGTGTCAACTTTTATCCAATGTCCCTCTCCATGCTCTATCCCAGCAAAAAGTTATGCTTGAAAGCTCTAAAAGGACCAGTAGAAACGTGCCTTCTGTGTTTGTGACTACAAGAATAGCCCAATCCATATTTCAGAGTCTCCTTGAATGAACACATGCCTGAGCCCAGAATGTGTCTGCAACTTCCTGGTAAATGAAGAAAAAAGTCCTATTGGGTTTTCCAGCCTGAAGCCGTGACAAAGCTCTCCTTATACAGTGAAGAGAGTGCAGGTAGCCAGCGGAGGTGACAGGGCTGAGAAATGTGGTCAAGGGTGTTGCCCTGCAGCTTCCATGGAGGAGAGTGATGCTCTGAGCTGTAGTATACGCCCATAAGAGTGACAACTTGCTTCATTCCAGAAAGACACTGAGAAGTCCATCACTGGGAAAGTGTTTCAGATTTCTCACCCTGGCTCAGCCTGTTGGATATCAGAAGGGTTTTCACATATGCATAGCCTCATTTGCTGTCAGAATACATTCAGAGTAGGAGTGAAAACAGGAGTGAAGTAGGTAGAACAAACATAATCACTATTGGGTAGGGGTGTTGGACCACACTCGGTGATCTCAGGGGGCTTCTGGCTCTGTGGTTGGGGGGTTAGCTCCATGTTGTGCTCTGGGCCATGTGTTATGGGAATCTAACTGAGTCAGCAGCAGGCAAGAGAAGTGCCTCTGTGCAATTGCTGGTCCTCTCTTTAATCAATGAAAGAATATGAGACACAAAGACATTTGACACCCTGTCACTTTACTGAGTAATTGTTATCAAGTGAGGAATCAGATCCCATGGTCTCCTCATTCTGTTGTCAGTGGAATGTGAACTTCAGCACAATAACCCCTAGCCTACAGTCTTGACTATTTACCAAGTAGCATGTGATTTCATTGCTTTGAAAAGCTCCATTAAAAACATACAAAAATATTTTTTTTCTTCTTATTTCAGGCTCTACTTGAAAATGTGGGTTTATTGAAATTTTTTTTGTAATTAAACAAAAATTCATCATAACCCCCAATAAGCAGTCAGATAATATTAAATAATAAATGCAACATGACTTCAAACATACAAGATCTAAAATATCTAAGTAAGTATCTTCCTTAAATCAATCTCTTTGAAAGTTGAGCCCTTATCCCAATGAGTTACTACTGGCTTAAATTATCATGTATTTTTTTTTAATTTTAGAAAGTGAGCCCCAAATAAGTTTCAACACCTGATAGGAATGTAAGTACAAAACAGCTTTAACCTAGCTTGATGATCACTTCACAAACTGCTATGACTGCTGTGTCCTGATGTTTGTCAAAGTACCAAATCCTCCTTCAAAGAAAAATTTTAACCATTATGCCCGAGAACTGATGACTGAATAATGAAACTGTGGTACATCTACACAGTGGAATACTATGCAGCTGTTAGGAAAAATGAAGTTATGAAATTTGCCTATAAATTGATGGGCATGGAAATGGATCATACTGAGTGAAATTAGTCAGAAGGAAAGAGAGATATATAGAATGACTGCATTTATTTGCATGACATAAATATGTGTATAAATACATATTATGACACCAAAATCTAATGTCAGGCGAAACGTGGATCAGGAGGTCTTACCAAAAGTGGAAATTACCGCAAATGTGTGGGTAGAACTGAGCATTAAATACAGGCAAAAAAATTGCACATGATGGCCTCTAAGTGTATGTAGTGCAACCCACAATGTGTAAGAGAAGGAAAAGAGAGAGAGAGGGAGAGAGAAAAGAGATAAAGAACCTGCCATTGAGGCAGGCTATGGGAGGGGGAGGGAATTGGGGACATTGGTGGTGGGAAATGGGCACTGGTGGAGGGCAGGGTCCTGGAACACTATGTGACCGAAACCTTCAAACATGAACAACATTGTAATTGTATATCTCATGGTGGTATAATAAAAATATTAAAAAAAAAGAAAAAGTTTTGGTATCATTGATAAAAGAGAGAGAGATCACCAACCTACTAAAAAGCATCCTGAGATGGTAAGAGTGATTTTCATAGAAAGATCCAATTTCTTATATGAAAGTGCTTAAAAAAGGAATTTCATCCTTGCATTATTTTTTCACTTTTAATGAAATTCCATTTTTTTATTTTATTCACTAAATATTTTTATTTTTTTTAAAATTCTGCATATCGTCTCGAGCTTTACTTCCTCCACACAAAGGTTTCATTAAAATAATGCACTATAGCTTGTGCCACGCGGTCCATCAAACTAGTGGAAACAGTTATGTCCTTTAATGTACTGCATTCTACTATATGTAGGAAAGGTATGCGGGAGGGAGAGATAGAGAGGAGAGAAAAGATATACAGAACCCGCCAAGTAGTTGGGGTGTGGGAGGGGAGGAAGGTGGGGACATTGGTGATGGGAGATGGGTTCAGGTGGAGGGATGGATGTTGGAACACTGTGGAACCAAAACTTGAGCATAAACATATTGCAATTGTATGTCTAAAAGTGGTGTAATAAAAATTAAAATTTAAAAAATAATAAAATAATGTACTACAATCAGATGCTTCAACTGGTGAAAGGTCTTGGACATTCTGGTAATGATGGAGTGCAATAATTTTGTATATCAACACCATAAATTCTAACACTATTATAACCATAATAACTAACTATAATAATAATAAAAGTCATAAACTTTATAAAACACAAGTGAGATACTGTAAATAGCATCATTCACCTCTAAAAGCAACAAAACACTCAAATGTTTTTTCATTCTTGATGTACATTGAGAGGATATTTGCAACAGAGATGAGAGTGAACAGCGGAACAATATTTGCTTGGGAACTCTTGATCAGATTTCTATTTCTTTGTGATTTCAGTTGCTGGCAAACTCAATATATTTATTTTTGTACTTGAACCACATAATCCTTGAGTCCCTCATTATCATTCCCTGTTCTAATTTTTTTTTTTTTTTTGGTTGTTCTTAAATTCTTACTGGACCCACTGAGAGTCAGCCAAGTCTCAATGGTGAATTGAGACTTATCTATAACTAATACTTTAAGCAGATGGTTTATAACTTCATGAGAAGGAGCATTTTACCTGTGTGGCCTGAGTGTTCAGTAATTTTAGGATATTCTCACGAGGTTTCCTTTCTGTAAGCTGAGGTAAGGCTATTTCAAAGATAATTCAGAAATAGCCTGGATATCATTTCAAGGTCTTGGTCTTTTCTATGCATTTTCCTCTTACTATGTAGGGAACAGAAACTGGATCTAATGTAAGCAAATGATAAATGACATTTTTCTCCCCTGAAATAAACAGATTTTCTTTGTGCAAAGAGTGATTGATGAATATCCTGGAGTCTTTTATAGAGGCTGTGTTTGCAGCTCCATCATCACCTCCATAGAGCAACCTGCTCTATTTGGTAGGTCATTTCGTAGTTATTTAGTTTGTATCAGGCTCTAACTGACTCACCAGAGCTGGACCACTTGTCCAAAGGCACCAATGGACACATCAGGGATGGAATCTCCATTTAAATCTCCATAGCCATCTAAGGATCTCCCAAAAAACTGGAGATGATTTCGAAAGGAGACATCAGACCCTAGGATTTTCTGAAACAAAATTTGACATTAAATTATGATGAATATCAATAAAGCAGATAAGGAGTTTCTATGCTGCTTTTACAATTGTTAAACTCTCTACACAGCTATTTTCCAGGTTATCTTTAATCGGTTTGTCATTTCCATAATCAGTTTATAAAAATTTAGTGTGAATTTTTGGCTATTTATTTATTTATCTATCTATTTATTTATTTATGTATTTATTCATTCATTCATTTTTTTTTTTTTGGGTCACATCCAGCAATGCTCAGGGGTTTCTCCTGGCTCTGCACTCAGGAATTACTCCTGGCAATGCTCAGGGGACCACATGGGATGCCGGGGATCGAACCCAGGCCGGCATGAGCCAGCTGCGTGCAAGGCAAATGCCCTACCCTTTGGACTATCGCTCCAGCCCCAAGTGTGAATTTTTTAAATAAGATTACAAGTTATTATCACAAAGTAGTGATGGATGAGGATACTGTGAAGTTCTTATCACCAGTTCAGTCCTGATTCCTGATCCCCAACTCACTTCTTTTGAATTTTCATTTCAAAATGGCCTTTAAAATGTTTTTAAGTCGAATCACTGTGAGATATACAGTTTCAAAGTTGTTCATGATTGAGGTTCAATATACGATGTGCCAATGCTCATCCCTTCATCAGTGCACATTTTTACCACCAATGTCCCCAGTGTTCCTTCTCCCACCCCCCAGCCTGCCTCTATGGCAACATTTCTCTCTCTCTCTCTTCTCTCTCTCATTTTCCTTTTTAGGTATTGTGGTTTCAATACTGTTAGTGAAAGAGTATCATATCACTCTACCTCCTTTCAGCACTCAGTTCTTGCTCAGAGTAACCATTTTCAAAATCACTGTCATCTTGGTTCCTTCTCTGTCCTAACTGCAGTCCTCCCTCCCCTTTTGGAACAAACTTCTCACCATGGACCAATCCTCCAGACCCTTGTTTCTACTGTCTCTGGGTATCATTCACACACACACACACCTACACACATTTACACATGTTCAAAACTCATACTAACATGCATACATACACAAAATGTTCTATTTTATTTCTTGAAAAATACTTCCTATTTTTTTTCTATCTCCCTTCACAATAATCAATTCAGGGAGTTTTGTCTGCCCTGTGCTTTTTCAGTATGCCATTGTCTAGAACCACGCTTGACACACAGTAGCTATTATTTGTTGAAGGAGTGAATAAAATAAGAAATATAAAAATACAAAATACTGAAAAACCCTAAGAGGTATGAATTATATGGTTTGCATACTCTAGTACAATGATACATGTGAATGCATCACTATGAAATTCAAGGATTACCTGGGAGTACTTCAAGCGAATTGTAACGCTCATAACCATTGTAGATGTAAACAGCTCCAGAGTTCTGATTCTCCAAAGGCGATCCAACTATCACATCATTAAAGCCATCCATATTGATGTCTGAAAGAGCTGCAATGGCTGAACCAAACCGAGCATTTTCTATACCTTCAGGGCCTTCAAGAAATTGGTGCCAATTCAAAATGCCCTTGCAAATGGGAAGGGATGATTAAAGCAGGTCTTGTGGCTCATAAGGAAACTAACAGAAAATGAGGCATAACACACCTCAAATTGTTAAACATAGATGAAGTTTTAATTCTAGAGTTTGAAAGACTATATTTATGGCAGAATTATAAGCAAAATGTTAGCAAACCCAAACTATTCTTGTTCTTAAGCTAAGGTAAAAGGAAGTAATATTTACTATAGTCACACTACCAATATAAAAGAATATATTCCCCTCTCTCTCAATATTAGAATTATCTGTTCCCAAACCTTTTGATTTAATGTTTTGTGATGAAAATTTACCAATATAGTGGATAATATTCAGACAAACAAAATGAAGCACAGTATCTGAATTTAGACTCACACTTAAAAATAACTGAATGGTGCCATAGCTATAATGATACAGGATGGAGAAAATAAGATTGCTAATACACCACCATAAGATATACATATAATTGTACCCAAAGAAGATATTCTCTGTAAAAGACACTTTAAAAAAAGGTTTTGAAATCTTGAATGGAAATATTTTAGTGAATCCACACGAAAGCAAAATTAGCAGTAGAGATTGCTCATTGGACTTAGCGCATGCTTTTCATGCAAGTGTGGTCCAGATTAGATCCTGACACAGGGTGTCCCACCAGCGCTGCTGACAGCAACCTCTGAGTAGGCACCAGTGTGGCCAAATGTGACCCCACCAAAAGGAAATAATATTCACAAGAGACTGAGCCAGTGTTGATTCTTACTCCCTCCCTCTCTGGTCTTCTCCCTCCCTCCCTCCCTCCTTCCCTCCCTCCCCTCCCTCCCTCCCTCCCTCCCTCCCTCTCTTTCTCTTTCTATTTTGTGTTTTGAACCACATCTGCCTATGCTCAGGGCTTATATCTGGCTCATGCTCAGGAATCACTCCTGTGCGGCTGGAGGTACCACATGGGGTGCCAGAGCTTGAATCCAGGTTTGTTGTGTGCAAAGCCAGCACCCTGCCAGAATCCTGATGGGATTATCTATCACTCCCATCAGTGCTGATGCTTTCATTTTTGTAATAATCTTATGGCAATCAATTTGGTACTGAGTTTGATAAAGTACTGTGAGATCTTCTCCTGTTCAATAATTCAGAATTCAATAATTCCAATTCAATAATTCAGAACAAGCAAAAACTTTAAGAAACTGGAAATGTATTATATTTTCAAATTATATTATATAATTTATAGTATTTTAAAATAAAATATGACTTTTTTAAATATTATAAATCAATGTATTATATGATTTAAAATTGTATAAAGTGCTTATGATCAAGGAATATTCTTTATATAAATCTAAATAAAGTTGGACAAACTCAAAACAGCTAAACAAAATATTCATAACTTTAATATCAACCTCTCTTTTATTTAATCCTTTTCCTTCCCATTTTTAATGTCATCTCATGCCTTTAATTTTGGTTTTCTTTTCAGATTTCACTGACTTCACCACACTTATGTGCCTGGATTTAGAGAGTTCAGTATCCAACTTGGAAAACCGCATTTCCATTGCTAGGTATGCTAATTTTTGCATGCAAGGACTAGAAATTTACTCTAAGCAATGAAATTTCCTGAAAAACTAATGTAGACGTCTATCCAGTATTATATTGAGGTTTCTAAAGTATCTAATACAAGTTGTCTTTTCACTGTAAAGCGGTAATAGGATCATTTTGACATATTATTGGCATTTTTACAGAAAAGAATAATTGAATGAGACTCTTGGGAAATACACAGTGTGTGCATGTGTACACATAAAAGTATATTTCTAAAATTATGCAACGTCATAATGATTATTTAAAGACATCTCACAGCAAATGTCAGTTCACCATAATTTAGCTCTTAGTTAGCATTTTTAAAGACTCAACATTATGATATAGTGCTGATATCATCAAGATGATGAAAGATTAGCCATAATACTTTGGCTTTATCTTCATTCAATATGGTGATTTACTTTATTCTGCAAAAAATCCTAATTAACTTTTATTCACTAATACTTTAGCAAATTAAGTCAACTGAAGAGAATTTTCTTTTACCTTTGAGAGAGTAAACAGGTAGACTCTTCCTTCCTCTTTTTTAGATCATTCATGAACATTGGTGCCCCTACTAAGAGTATGTCCGTGATACTGTCTTTATCCACATCAACTGAACACAGCACACTCCCAAAGTAGGATCCAATCTGCAGCGGAAAGCAGGTCAACCTTAGGATTCACATGACCATCAGATTTCACTGACATTTCATTTGATGATTTTTACACAGGAAAATAAAGTGTTTGCTACCCTCATGTAAAGATCAATAACCCCGTATCTTCTCTCATGTGTTACCGCCATCTAACCCATTCTTCAAACTGAGAGTACCCCCCCAAATCACCAAGAATCTCTCTTTAAAATGCAGATTCCCAAAACCCATTCCCAGGGATTCTTATGTGACTGCGATCCAGTACTGTAAATAAGCACTGTAGAGGCCAGAGCAATAGTACAGCAGGTAGGTCATTTGCCTTGCAAATGGTCGGCTGGCAGTTCATTCCCATATGGTCCCCCTGAGCACCGCCAGGAATGATTCCTAAGTGCAGAGCCAGGAGTAACCTCTGAGTATTGTTGGGTGTGACCCAAAAAGTAAAAACTAAAACAGATAAACAAAAGTATTGGAGGTGTTTCTGATGCCATTAAATGACCTAAGAGAAACATTTAGAAGGTATCTGACATGTGTGGAAGAGAAAGGTAAGAATGAGAATAAGGAGGTGAAACAAGTAACTATGCTTACCTGGTAAAATATATTTAGAATTATTTTAATATAAAATATATTATAGAGAGAGGCAAGTACAAATTCCATGTATCTGAGGGGAGGAAGTAAGGAGGGTTTAGAAAAAGTATATTTGAATTGCATCTAAGAGAGGACTAGGGTACTCTAGGTGGACAGGAGTGGTGGGAAACATACAAGAGCATGATTTGGGGCGGAAGATTAGTTTGGGACTGAAGGCTAACTGGACATAAAGTAAAAGGGACGCCTAGGAGTATGAACTAGGAGTATGAAGATTCATCCCATTCAACCAGTGTTCAATGCCTGTGGAAATATTCCTTAGGAATTTGGAGAGGAGCAGGAAATGATTCCTTTCACAGACTTTCACTGTTTTTCTCAAATCAAAAAAAACCCTGATTGACATTACTAAAGAGACTAAAGAGCCATGAAGGTATGTAAGTATAGCTTTGTGGTCAATGAACTCAGGGACTCTGTCTCCTTACCCCTGGAAAATCCACTGATTAGATGTAATCCTGAAGAAAATCCATGTGGGGAGATTTGGTTTCTTGGAATCAAAAAAGGGAAAATTCTATTTGGTTTTCAGAGATCTGTGAAGCTCATTTCAAGTAAGTATCAAGCCCACAGTTCAAAAGTGTTTAGTCAGGAAACAGGAATCTATCAACTGGCCTTTGCTCCAGTGGGTTCTGACGAGAGTATTCATGGGCTCTGACCAACAACTTGTCTCCTATCTGTAGCCAGTGAGAGAGAACAGAGCTGCTTTGTTTCTAGAAACACCATAAACATAGGATACCCCAATACATGTAGTAGCTCTGTCTTTATAATTCTATGTTGCTCTATTCTCGTAATTCTCTTCCCTTAGATCTTTGACTCATAGGAAAAGTTCACTAATAAAGGAGTGGACAGGTGCCTGTGTCAGGACATAAAACTATCGATGTATTATTAATCCAGGAAGTCAAAACATGAATAAGATTGTAAGCAAGAACCAGAGACATGAGGCCTCGTAGGATCGGTTTTTAACAACAGTTCAGCCTCAAAGAAGCTATCTTAGAAAAGTAATGCATGCCTCAGAAACCTGCCCCAAAGCCCCAAATATTCATCTCAATATTGTAAATACTTTGGAATGTTCAAGTCAGTATTGATCTGGTTCAAGGTAGGCACTCAATTTCATTTCGACCAAATTCCCACTCCCCACTTATCCCTGTTGCCTATACATTTAATTTCAACCGCTAAAAGTGGAATTTACCTGGTCACCTCTGTGAGCCTGAATAACTGACACATTGCCTTTCTCATTAACTCTGTACAGCACTATCTGGCCGGTATAATTTGCCCGAGGAGCCCCAGCAACAAAGTGGACACCTTTTCCAGTCGAGATGGCAGCCACAGAGTAACCTAGGAGAAAAGGAGTTACAGCAGAAATAACATTAAATATCTCAACCAGTTGGACTGACAAAAAGGGAAGAGTTGAGAGCAGACCTTTTCATCAGGACAGATGATCATTACCCACTACCTCTGAGTCCACCACACAGCCCCCGTTTCTAAGTGGAATTGCTTCTGCTTTTGATCAGAAATACTACCTTGCCCAAATACAAATAAGATCTACCTCAAAAGGTGGCCCCAAATCTCCTTGTCCCCATTAGCCACCCACAAACCTGTATGCAACAAACATTTATTGAGTGAATTACTAGCGATAGTACCATGGGTAGGGTGCTTGCCTTGCCTGTGGCTGACCCAGGTTGGATCCCCAGCATCCCATATGGTATCCCGAGTACTGCCAGGAGTAATTCCTGAGTGCAGAGACAGGACTAACTCCTGAGTATCGCTGAGTGTGACCCTCTCCCCCAAAAGAGCAAAGAGTGAATGATTAGATTAATTTGGAAGATAATGTTACCTTGTGGGAAGATATCAAATATTGACATTGCAGTCATACGAGTTCCAACTTAGATACACCATCCAAACTGTTGATTGTTTTCCTTTATTAATTTGTTTAATATTAAATTGTTTACCTTACTCAATTGTTAACTTTTAAGAACTTTATTAACTTTGCTGGCTCCCAAAGGTACAATTTTAACATTTATAGATATATTATATATAATATATGGATATAATGTTTATAAGGTCATCCCAGGAATTGTTCTGTTGTATACATTCACACTCAGTGATCAGTTATTACAAAGAAAATAAAAGCCTGAGAACCCCGATGTAGTATAAAACTAGCACCATACTGAGTCCTTTCCTTTTTGACAAACACAAAGTTGTCCTGTGAATGACAACTTCTTGAACAGTAAGAAAAGATTAGTAAGTACAAAGCTGTGCTTGAGCAAGCAGTTGTGGTTAAGGCCTATTTAGAAAAGAAGCAACATGTGTATAAAATAAGCACAATAATTAAGTGATAGATCAGGGACTTTGCTGAATGGATCCTGCGATCCAACAAGATGATTTAGACAAAAGTGACATGAATTTGTGGAGTTAAATGATGCTATGCCTTACCCAAATATGAGCTGTGATTTCTATCTTGCAGAATTTGGTCGAAGTCTTGTTTAGGGAAAATGAACTGTTGATGGGCTTTCTTCTGGACAATAGTCCCACTCCAGTCATAAGCTCCTACTGCTCCCAACGTCAGAATGTCCTAAAGCAATTAAAAATTGATGATCATTAAAACATACTACCTTTAAAGGCATACTACTCGGGCAGGCAAGAATACTGGTTAGATTGAAAGAAATGTAAACACCTAAGCCCAATAAAGGAAGCTATGTATGAATATAGACTGACATATCTCTAATTGTTTCAAAATTTTCACCACAGACCAGACTTCCCAATGGGTTATTGTTATTTTGGGCTTCATTTGGTACATGGAATTATATCCTCCATTAATACAACAATGTTCAAATTTCAATTCAAAGGAACAAATTCATAAACGCACAACAATTATGAGCCTTTAAAGGAACTGGAGAGTGTCTCTAAGAAGGCCACAGATTCTAAGAAAAAAGCTTGCAGTGAATACAGGGCATGTTTGAGATGGGCACGCATGGACAGGAAGTACTAGGTGCTGCTATTCTCCCAAGCACAACTTGGGACACCCTTTTGCCTCTATTTTCAACTTTCTTCCTCTTTCCTAATGACTGCTCCTCAAATGTTCATGTGTCATATATATCATCTGTCTGAAAATAGCTCAGCTACCTAAGGTCCCTGTAATATGACATACAATCTCTGGGAAGGAAGCTGGCAGTCACCCCTGGAGGAAGACAAAGATTCAAACCTGGTTTGAGTTTACTGTGACGGATTCAAACCCATGCTGAATCTTCAAAGCTAGAAATCCTTGAATTTAGAGTGATTAGCATAAATTTTAAATTACTTTTTTTTTTGTAATTTTGGTATTTTGATCTTATAACACACTAAAGATATGGTTTGGGATTAAAAATTACAAACCACGAGCTGGAGAGGTACTTCAAAGAGCCTAGTGCAGGCTTTGCATGTGGAAGGTCTTAGGTTTGATCCCTTTAATTCCTAGGAATTTAAACTGCCTATTCCCCCAGTGCTGCTGAAAGGAACTCTGGAGAGCATTGCTTGGAGCATCCCCTAAGTACCGCCAGGAATAAACCCCAAGCAAAAAAGAAGCCATTAACATAACAAACAGAAAAATTATCTGTCCCATTTTGAGGATCAGAGACCAT
The DNA here is from genome assembly GCA_021461705.1 of Cryptotis parvus. Classification (NCBI taxonomy): domain Eukaryota; kingdom Metazoa; phylum Chordata; class Mammalia; order Eulipotyphla; family Soricidae; genus Cryptotis; species Cryptotis parvus. The sequence continues at coordinate 69,446 of JAJIBD010005699.1, forward strand.
AGAATGAGGTGAATATTCATTAAAAAATTCAGCACGCCACATGTAGGTGCAGGAAAAGGCATTAGGGAGTCAGGCAGTGAGCAAAAAATTCTAGAAGGTTGTGTGCAGACCTGTGCATGCTTATTAACTATTTTCTGAGGGTAATACCATAGATCTTTGTAAGCACTCACTAATTGGTTACCTGTTATCTCTCTCTCTCTCTCTCTCTCTCTCTCTCTCTCTCTCTCTATCTATCTATCTATCTATCTATCTATCTATCTATCTATCTATCTATCTATCTATCTATCTATCTATCTATCTATCTATCTATCTATCTATCTATCTATCTATCTATCTATCTATCTATCTATCTATCTATCTATCTATCTATCTATCTATCTATCTATCTATCGTCTGTCTGTCTGTCTCTACCTTCACTCACTTGTTTCTGGAGAGAAAGTCCTAACTGATTCCAGTCTTCTTTCCCTGCTCATCAAATCCCTAAGTTGTACCTTAAGAGTCCCCCCAGGGCACCTATCTTTTGCCCCTTTTATTGTCCTGTTTCATATCCTGAGTAAGTTAGAATCAGTGATTTACTAATCACTTAGAGATGGATATTTCTGAGACAGAATAATGGAGATTTCTGAGTTAGGAAGACTTGCCATCTCACATTTTTCCCTGAAATCCTTACTCTTATTCATTTCTGTTTTGGTCTCAGAAAAAAGACACTCTGGCAATAGTTATGACAAGCGCTTCTGTTTTTAACAATCTTTCCAGAAGTTAACTGGTTTAAAGGGAATTCTTTCAGTGATAGAACATTTTGTAGACATACGCCTTGCCCCTAGAAAACTTCAAGACATTCTCTGATATTATCATTTTTTCCACTAATATAAAATTCCTGTGAAATAGAGAAGAGAAGCTATTATTGAGCTTCATTTTTTTTTTCAGATGGCAAGTCAGCCACACATGTAAAAACATACTGACTGGAAATCTGTACCATTGATAACTGAAGAGCTACTCCCTCCCACCCTTCATTTGTAGAAAACTGCTGTGCCCTGTGTGTAAATCCCAATGACAGCAGGGCTGGGTGATCTGATCTGCTATACGCACATTTTGAGGGGAGTAATCTGCGCTGAATCCCACTTGTGACATTTCCATCTGGAACTTTTCTCCCCTTGAACAGTACCTAGGCAACAGAATTTGCAAAATATACTTTAGTCATTACTTTTTAAAATCAGATGTTCAAATATTCAAACAGATACATAGGGGCCTGTGTGTGTGTCTGTGTGTATGTGTTATATGGATTTTTTTGCACAAGTATGTGTGTACGTGAATACTCAGTTCTGACATTTACTTAAAAATACAGAGCAAAGGGGCTGGAGTGCCAGTTCAGTGGGTGGGACACTTGCCTTATACAGTTAACTGGGGTTCAATCCATGGCACCTCATACTTGGTCCCTGGAGCACTGCCAGGAATGATCCCTGAGAATAGAGTCAGGAGTAAACCCTGAGAATCAGTGGGTGAAATGCCAAAACCAAAATCAAAGAAAATAGAGTTGGGGTTGGGAGATAGTACAACACGTAAGGAGCTCGCCTTGCTCACAGCTGGCCTGGGTTCAATCCTTGGCACAAATATGGCCCCTGATCTGATCCTGAAAGGGAAAAGTCACTGAAGAAGTGTTCTAACATGTGTAATGAAATTCAGTGTTTTTAAGGAAATGTGTGAAGTTGGTATAAAACTTGAGCACTGATTTATTTATGGGCACTTTTATGGAATTGGAAATGAGGTATGATAAAAAAAAACTGAGGGGATGGTCTTTATTTTTCCAAGTATATCATTACCAGCTATGAAGTAAAGGGATTGTTCTCAGTGTTTTAGTATCAATACCACAAATGTATATCTATCTGAAATGCAGTTGGAGGAGTTCTGTGATTTATTTGTATTGAAAACTTTGCTCAGAGATCTTGGTTTAAGCTTCAGGAACCAGGTTTCAAGACTAAATAGGACCTTTACCAACTGGGATTTGTCTTAGTCCTACAAATGTGCTTGCCTCTGATCCTAGTACCATTAGACTCAATGAATACTCTCATGTCCCATAAAATGTGATTAAGATGCCACATTTAACTATTTAATAAAAAGGAATGAAATAATAGGATAGCATAAGTTTTCTTAGTAAGGTAGACCAGTTCTCCACTCACTTACATAATCTCAGATAATTGTGGAGACCGAAAAATTTTTAAATAGCTTTTTAGAGTTTGTTGTGGTTATTTATACTCATTTCACCCCAAAAACAATTATTATTATGCTGTCTCATTTGCCAAGGCATCGAAAATCAGATGGGCTGGACATGTAGTGCGATTTGGAGACAACCGCTGGACTAGAGCCATTACTGACTGGATCCCACGGGATGTCAAAAGATCACGTGGCCGCCACCTACAAGATGGTCAGACTTCCTTGTCAAGACCCTGAAGGAACAGTTTGAGGCTCTTCATATTCCTGAATCAACCAGATGCCACTGGGCTACATTGGCACGTGATAGGGTCCAATGGAAATGTTACTGGGGCCCGCTCGAGCAAATCAATGAATAACGGGATTCAAGTGAAGTGATCAAGTGATTAGTCAAATAATTTTCTAATTTCTCAGGGCATCTTAGATTTTTTGATAATGATCTAAAATTAGATGCACCACAGAAGGCTTATGAACTAATAATGCATCTTGGGGAGAGGAATACAACTTTCTTATGAATAAGAGATAAAAATTTTATTACAGAAATGAATATGTAATTTATATAATTTCTTTGGAGCCAGCCTTTGAAACAGTACTTGGTATAAAATAGGTGTTCAATAAATATACTCTTTAATGTTGTGTTATTTGAGATCACCAGCAGGAACCATGATTTAGATCATTTGAACTTTCACCAATTGGACATTATGTTCTGATTCTTTACGGTGCTCTTAAACATGGAATGCTTCTACACTTACCAGACCTACCAAGATGATACATATAGATGACTTATAGAGAAGGGAAATAAAATATCTCCTTATAATTTTCACTATTAAAAAATCTATTATACAATTTAAAATCACATTTTTTTCATTTTAGGTATATATTGTAAACCATTTTAGAACTTTCCAGAAATTATATAACAATATAAAAATATAAGTTCATTTACAATTATAATAAATACTAAATTGTCCCCAAGGAAAGAGTGCAATTGACAAAAGTCAACTTGTTCCCAAATCAAAAGTGAATTTCTTTAATTGCCAATAATGTCACCAAAATTAATCATTAATACTCTGTTATTTTCTAAGCAGAGTAATATTGATTTAATTTTTTTTTTTTGCTTTTTTGGGTCACACCCGGCAATGCTCAGGGGTTACTCCTGGCTCTGCACTCAGGAATCACTCCTGGCTGTGCTCAGGGGACCATATGGGTTGCCGGGAATCGAACCCTGGCCAGCATGGGCCGGCGCGTGCAAGGCAAATGCCCTACCCGCTGGGCTATCGCTCCAGCCCCGATTTAAAATATTTTAATATAATTAATGAAATTTGGAATTATTGTTTATGTTTATTAGCCATTTGTATTTTACATATTATTAACTACTTATTCATATTGTTTTCTATTTTACTTACTGATATATATATATAAGCTATCTTTATACAGGCATACAAATTCACATTAATCAAGCAATATAAAAATAAAATCAAGAATTCTTGAAAACTTTTTTTTTTCATTTTTTTGAGTTATACACATTGATGCTCAGAGGTTACTTCTGGCTCTGCACTCACAAGTTACTACTGGTGGTGCTCAGGGACCATACAGAATCCAGGGTTTGAACTGGGGTCAATTGTATGCAGGGCAAACAACCTACCTGTTCTGGCCCCTAGACAAAATTTTTTAGAATAATTCTTGAAAAAAGTTAGAAAATGAGTGCTGTTACCTTCAATGCTGAAAATTTGTTCTCCTAATGTCCCAGCCTTTTCCAGCAGAGCTGCCTCATCAGACACATTGTAAAAAGTACCTTTCCGTAGGATTACTGGCAATTGCCTTGATTTCCTTTATTAAATTTTTTAGTATCAAGGGCATTTCTGTTTAAATATCCGAGGACCTAAAAGTAGTAGAAAAAGAAAAAGGCTTTGCATCTGCAGCCTACTTTCTCTATGAACATATTATAATCAACTTCTGATGACAACAAGCCCCCTGGAGAAGAAAGTCAAGCAACACTTCCTTCTCCCCTAACTTCCCAAGACTGAAACTCAGTGAAAAAGCCGGGATAGAGCAAAAGAAGCCTTTCATGTAAAAACCATGTGCAGCCCATTAGAATGTGTTGTTCTGGGAAGTGATGTTACAGAGGAAAATGTCCTCAGTTGGAAGACAAGTCAAAAGAAGAGGCACTTACTGCTATGCCAAACCTCAGGATGTTGTCGTTGTTACATTGCTCGATCACAGATTTCAGCATTGAACCATCATGTGATTCTCCATCAGTCACGACCACCATGACTTTGGTGGCACTTGGTCTTCCCCCAAACTCAGCTAAGTACGCATAGTCTCTGCAGCAGGTACAAATTAAAGAGACACTCAGTAGATCTTTTTTTTATTATACCACCGAGAAACATACAATTACAAAGGTGTTCATAATTGGTTCTTGGTAATACAGTATACCAGCACCCATCCCTCCACCAGTGCCCCATTTCCACCACCAATGTACCCCACCCCTTCCCGCCCACCCCCAGGCTGCCTTAATAGCAGGTACCCCAGTTTCCTCTCTTCTTCTCTCTCTCTGTCTCTGCATCTCTCTCCCTCTTCTTTTACACATTGTGGCTAGCCCTGCAGATATTTAGAGTTTATCACTTAAGTCTCTTTGAGAGACACTCCAGTAGATATAGTTAGAAATAGAAATATGAAACTCACGTATTTATTACCTCTCATAACTCAGAATTACTCCCCATGGCAGTCTGTTTATTTATAGAGGATGTATAACAAATTAAGTCATGCTTGGCATTAAATAGCTTTCCATGTCTTTATATAGTGTGTGTCTATGTCAAGAAAGCTTAGAATTTTCTTCTGATAAGATAATTAAATTTATGAATTAAAACTAATCAATAGAGCAATTCTTTTATATGTGAGATGTATATGTATACTTTATACATTATAGGTATTATATATGATTTATGTTGGTATTGGGACCACAATGGGCAATGCTCAGGGGTTACTCTTGGCTCTACATTCAGGAATTACTCCTAGCAGTGCTTAGGGGATCATATGGGATGCTGTGAAACAAACCCATGTCGGCTGAATGCAAGACAAGTGCCCTATAGTCTGTACTTTCTCTTGAGCACCAGTAATTCTGTTATATATCTGCATTTTGTTCAATTGATTTGCATTAATGTTTTAATACTAAATTATTTTTTAAAACTACAATCTATGAGACCAGAGTGACAGAACAGGGGTAGGGTGCTTTTCTTGTACATGTGCAACCCCAGTTCAATCCCCAGCATATTGTCCCTTGAGCACTTCGAGGACTGACCCCTGAGCTCCCTACCCACACCACATAATAGATATACATGGTAAAGAAACCCAAACATATGTAAATGCATAAAATAAAACTTTGACACCAAGTATCTTCCAAAGTTAAGTCTTATTCTATAATAAATATTTTCTAGAATAAAACTTAACTTTCTGTTAAGTTTTATTCTAGAAAGTGTTCTATCTAGATGTATATACACAATCTACTTAGTTTTATATAAATAATAGCATATTACGTACAACTTTGCCTTTTTGATGGAAAACTTTGTTTCAGAACATAAACATCTCTCCATTTTAATAGCTGAACAGTAATTCATTATTTGAAGGTACATAGTTTATTTAACAAATTTCCCACTATTACGTATTCATAGGACTAGAGATGATATAGCGGATAAGGAATTTGCCTTTCATACAGCTGACTCAGATTCGATCCCCAGCATCCTACATGGTCTCTTGAGCCCTGCCAAGACTGATCTCTGAGTGCAGAGCCAGGAGTAACCCTGAGCACTGCCAGGTACGACCCAAAACAAAGCATTTGAGCATTAGTCAATATTGATAATTTGGTCCATTTTCACTTTTACAAGTCATTCTGTAGTGAATGCCCTTGTGATAACATATCTTGGCACAAATGTACAGCAGAATGCAATTTTAGCAATGGCATTTGCTGAAAGATTTGCACATTGGAATTTTGATATAAGGCCATGAGTGATAACTTAAGGGGGATGACAGTGTACAGCCCCTGCCATTGTATGTCCTCCCAACCCCAGCATCACTTGGGTGTCCCTGGTGGTCATGGGCACTAAACTGATAAGACTGCATTAAATTGTCAAGCATTGCTGAAACTACCACAAGATAACATTAATATTTGGGTAAGTAACTCAATTATTCTTTAAAAATGTCACCCAATGTATATCACCATCAAGGTACTATTAGGCCTTTATTCACCTTTTCTTTTTTGTTTTTAGGTCACTCTTGGTAGTACTCAAGGGACCATACACAGTGCCAGTGACTGACCTGGGATCTTCTGTGTACAAAGCAAACACTCTTCCTGCTGTACTGTCATCTCTCATGAACAATACCCCTTTCCTTAAACTCTTTATATGTGGAATTTTAATAAATAACAAATAATATATAACAAATAAATAACTGCTATTTTAATATTTGATTTTTTATGAAGAGATGTGGAAGATATGTATCTATTAGCTATATGTCTTTATCTAATATCTCTTGATATTAGAAACTAGAGATCAAATCTCTTGATATTTCTTTTCTTTGCATGTCCATTTTCATGATTAATATAATTTTGTTAATAAGAATATACTGCAAATAGTTTCTTCAGTTAATTAGTCATATCTTGGATTTTAGTAATATCAGTTTTATTAGAGACATTTTATTTTTGGTATAATCAATTACGTGAATAGTTTTTGTGTCATTTCTATTTGACATCTTTAGGCCCTCTCATGATTCAAGTATCTTAGATTGAAAACCTGGACTAGCTGAAATAAATTGCGATTCAAGGAGTAAGGCATGCATTTAGCTTAATTTGGTTTCTGGGAGGTTGGCCAGTTGTCCAATACACAATTTTCCCTCTCTGCTACATATGCTGTTGCACCTATTTTCTTGATAATGTTACTCTTTCCTTGGATGAACTATCTATCACCTATATAACGGCACCTTTCACTATGTTTTGCTTTCTACTCACCACACCACTCAACTTCAAATATGTGTGTGTGTGTGTGTGTGTGTGTGTGTTTGTGTTTGCATCATTCCTCAGTGGTCCTAGAACAAGTAAGGTTATACCCAGTGGTGTTTGGATTGAACCCAAGGCACATATGTGTCCCAGACATTTGTTCCAGCCCTTTGAACTAGTTTCCTTGCCCCATCTTCAAATTCGTGTATTCAATAATTGCTATATATTTGCATACAGGAGGCTCTATAAATGCAACCTGTTTAAAACCAATATTCTTTCATGTCCCAATTCCTGAAACTTTTCTACATCCCATAACTAGAATAATATGGAAAAATATACCAAATACTTGTGGTCCAGCAAATATAAATTATAGTATTCATATCAAATACTTCTTGATGAATGATATTCTCTGTGATCTACTCTAGATCTCATAAATTATTGAATATAAGATTGCTGAGCCCTGAAACAGTGTCTCATTTATTTTTGATTACTTGCAGAATTTAGAACTATAAATTACATTCCTAGATCACTTGACTTCCCATACATCATCGATGACTCGAGTGGGCACCAGTAACATCTCTATATGTCCTGTCACATGTGAGATAGACCAAGGGCATCTGCCCGCTCCAGGAACATAAAGAGCCTCAAACCATTCCATCACGTCATGGTAATGAGGTCTATAATTGATACTGGTATTTGGCATGTCAAATACAACACGGGTAGCTTGCCAGGCTCTGCCGTGCAGGTGGGATATCTTGCAGTCACCTCAAAACTCGAGCATTTATTGATGAACCGCACTAAACGATCAAGAATCAAAAACCTGATAGGAGCCAAAGTGGGCAATCTCATGGTGCCCTTAACACCAGCAAGTAAGCAAGCGGCCTGTCTGCCTGCAGCTCTCCGATGTGCAGGACCCAGGCACATTCTAAGCCAATTTGACACTGCTACATTCCTAGGTACACAATAAATAAGATGAATGGAAAAAGTGTCAACAATTACTGAAAGTTCTATTCAACGCTATAAAGAAACATACAAACAGAAAAAAAGGCAAATGCTAAGGCATAAAGACAGAAAGAAAAGAAGAAGAAGAGAAGTGAAGAGAAGAAAGAAGGAAGGAAGGAAGGAAGGAAGGAAGGAAAGGAGGAAAGAAGGAAACATAAATATCACTTTAGGAGACAATGCCCTTCTGGTGAAGAAATTTTGACAGGTCCCCAAGTCACTTTACCAGGAAAACAACACAACACATTCTTTGCTGAAACAAACAAACAAACAAACAAACAAAACTCCAGTCTTTAACTCCTGGGGTACCATTTTCTTTTTCAATGTGTTTTCCCCTGCATCTGGCTTATTGGACTAATACCGCACTACCTCCAAGGCAGTTGTCCTCAGATGTTTTGGTCTCAAAGATCTTAATAGGGACAACAAAGATTAACCAAATTTTTGTATCTTTTCTGATAGTATCAAGACACCTACAGGGAGAGTCCACACTTGATGAAAGCATTTGGATTGCTGATGTAGTCAACAACTGAAATACATTCAGAGGCCGGAAGCGATAGCCCAGCGGGTAGGGCGTTTTTCCTTGTGCCGGCCCAGGTTCCATCCCGGCATCCCATATGGTCCCCCAAGCACCGCCAGGAGTAATTTTGAGTGCAGAGCCAGGAGTAACCCCAGAGCATCGCTGGGTGTGACCCAAAAAGAAAAAAAAGAAAAAAATAGAAATACACCCAGAGAAGGGAGGGACAGACACGCTAGGAAATTCAGAAATAGAAATACAGGATGTGGTGACTGACCAAGTGTAATCTAAGGAGCAGCAGAAAGAATAAGGAAAACTGCTAAGTTTTTTAGTCTGAATGACTTGGGGATATAGGTAATTATGTGAATAAAATTGATGAAGTCATGAAGAAGGATGGAAAGGGAAAAGTAAAAGACCACTTTAGAATTTACTGTATTTGATAGATAAGCTGAAACATCAGGTAAAGATATTAAGCATCACTTGGATGCCTCTTAGATTTTGTTGAGGTTGACCACATAGAAAGGGGGCGAGGCAACACCTGTGGGGATAAACTACAAAAAAAGAAGGTGCTGGTTACTGGTGTCAACAAAAATAGGAAAAGAAACAAGTGCACAAGCAAAGTGTTAACAAAATTATCAAGGATTCTAGAAGTTTGTGGTGCCATGGCAAGTGGGAAGGAGCAGAAGCATACACTTATAATTCCCAAATTTCAGGGAAGCTGAGGAGGATGACGCCTGAGGCAGGGCTACTGGTGGTCAGTAAGATGAGTAAGTGGGTCACAGAGGCCAGGACACTCGTGGCTGAGCTGCAGGTTGTAAGGAAGAGGAGGAAAGAGAGGAGGGAATGAAGGGGTACATAAAAGGAAAAAAAAACACAGAGCCAGTTTATGTATTTATGTTTGTTCTGGAGGGCTACACCCAGTGGTGCTCTGCACTTAGGATTCACCCCTGCTGGTGACCACTCCTTATGGGGCCATATGGGATGCTGGGAATCGAAGCTGGATTGCACTGGGTGAGAAGCGCCCTACCCACCGTGCTATCCCTCATGAAAGTTAAACTTACTCTCCTTATTATTTATTTATTTGTCTTAATAACAGGAGAGTATTTCACACTTTTGAAAAAAGCATTTTAGCAGGCTGAAATTCAGAAAACTACTCTACAGTCGAGACTCACAGACATGGGGCAGAGCTGCTACTGGCTCTCCCTGTGCCCAGCCGCTCACGAGGCACCCGGGAGGGATGGCGGGTTCTAGCCCTGGCCCGCCACCCCAGCAGAGCCTCACAACAAGCCAGACGACCCCCACTTCATGAAGGCCTCCATTTTCCACATCTGGACATCCCCCCTCGTCAGAACTCCACCCAGCAGACCAGCCTATCACAGGCCGCGTGGTTCATCAATAAATGCTGGATTTAGAGATGACTACAAGAGTATGCTACTCGCACGGCAGAGCCTGGCAAGCTACCCGTGTCGTATTTGATATGCCAGATACCAGTAACAATTATAGACCTCATTCCATGATCTGATGGTTTGAGGCTTTTTATGTTCCTGGAGCAAGCAGGTGCCCTTGGGCTCTACTTGCATGAGACAGGATATGGAGATGTTACTGGTGCCCGCTCGAGCAAATCAATGATAAACTGGAAGACAGTGATACAGTGACAGTGACACTCTACAGTCACAAAATCCACACCACATAGATTAAGCTTATTCTGCTCCATCCAAATTCCTCCTCATTCACTAATAATTAAGACTATGGCCTTTCTTAATTTTCCAAGAAACTTTCCGTTAGTCAGTCTGTGACCTTGATAAATATTAACAAATAATGGTAAATGGTTACATTTTTATCAAGATCTTTAAATTACTCAACTTAAGATCTTTAAGACCGGTTTGAGGCTCTTCATATTCCCGAATCAACCAGATGCCATTGGGCTACATTGGCACGTGATAGGGTCCAATGGAAATGTTACTGGAGCCCGCTCCAGCAAATCGATGAATAACGGGATTCAAGTGATCAAGTGATCAAGTGATCAAGTGAAGATCTTTAAATTTCATTTAATCTATGTCAGATATCTTTCAAAAGTTCATGTAACATCTCTTAAGATTTCTAAAAATAAAAATTCTGTCTCCCATTGTCTTCTCAAAGTATTTAAGTATCAGCATATTTGAACTTTACTTATCAATTTTATACTCATTAGTTCTATATTATATGTCTTTTGTCATTTCTTTTTCTTACTTTATGTACTCAATTTCATCAAAATATTGCTATGTCAGCAATATTAATAACTAACAATATTAATAACTTACCTTGCATATTGAATTGCTTTGAATGTATTTGTGAGGTCCCCACCATGTTGGTATGTTTGGGATGTTGCTTTAATCATTTTGTCCTTGGTTTGGAAAGTATTCAGGTTAAATACAACTCTTGGGTTATTGGCATACTGGATTAATCCCACCTAGAAGAGAGCAGAAGGTTAAAGACTGTCAGTAACCCATGATTAATTTCTACTCAACAATATAGCAAAAATCAAAAGACTTTTAGACACAATTAGACTTAGACTAATAACTTAATAGAATTGTGATTCTATTAAGTTATTAGTATCAAATTAGTTATAAAATATCCTAATTTGGTCTTATGTCGGGGCGCTCTGCGGGGTCCCCGACAGTGCCAGGAAGCGAGTTCCCTTCTACCTCCGAAGCCGGCAAGGAATGGATGAAAACTCAGGAATCCGATGCAGTTTTAAAAGGCTTTACTTATCACAGGTTCAGGCATACAAATCAGCAAAAGGAAAAGCCCGATGCTTAGGATTCCAGGCTAGAACCCCAGCCACGTGTAGGCCAAGATGGCGACCACCACGTGTAAAAGCTTCCAAGGGGAATGAGCGCTCACAAGGAGAGATCCCACAAAGAAGAAGCAAGCGAGAGCGGGAACCGGCTAGTTTATATCCCTGCAACTCAGACCTTCCTCCCACTGTTATGGAAAGCAGGGAGGGTCCAATGCCCTTAGGTAATCCCTCCCTGCACCTCACCTAGGGCCTTTACTATGCTAATGTTTTGAGCCGAAATCTGCCAGGGAATGCCCCTGTAGTGTAGAGAAGGGGGTTTCTGAGATGGCATGTCTCTGTACCAAAGACCAACACCAATGCCAGTTAAATATTTCTCCAAGCCTTCACAAGTCTCCTCTACTTCATTGTAGTTTTATATTTTAGTTGCCTTTGAGTATATCAGGGAGCCATGCTTGTTTGCTTGGAAGCAAACAGCATTTCTCTCTGGTCTAATTACTTAGGTGTCCCTACGTGGCCAGGCTAATATGCTGGTAAGATCTAGCTAGTCCCACGATGATTGTGGTAGCATGGGAGAATATTTATACCAGCCAGTACAGCATACATGGTCGGATAAACTGCCACATTTAGACTACCCCCTTATCTACGGAGTGATTTGTGGGAGGCAATCCAGAGCAGATGCAGCGGCCCTTAGGAGTCCTGCAACAGTCTTAGTTTCTTTTCTCCTGATGGAATGATCCTTTTATTAGAGATGATCTTTGTTTGACAACAGAACTTTTCTAAGGAAATGTGATCATGATACATGTATGATCTGGGACTCAGTATTTTAAAGCACAGTCCTATAATATTATATTATGGATAAATTTCAAAATAAAGCTTAAAATGGAAACATTAGGATGATAAAAATTTCACAATTAACAATGTACTAGAGTGTTGCAGGACACCTAAAAGCCTAGGCCTCTGCATCTGCCCTGGATTGCCTCCTGCTGGTCACTTCATAGATAGGGGGTAGTCTGAATGTGGCAGTCTTATCTGACCATGTATTCTGTACTGGCTGGTATAAATATTCTCTCATGCTACAACAATCATCGTAGGACTAGCTAGATCTTACCAGCATATTTTCCTGGCCACGTTGGATCTCGAGTAATTAGATCAGAGAGAAATGCTGTTTGCCTCCAAGCAAGCAAGCATGGCTCCCTGATAACACAAAGGCAACTAAAATACAAAACTACAGTGAAGTAGACGAGACTCTTGTGAAGGCTTGGAGAAATATTTAACTGGCATTAGTATTAGTCTTTGGTACAGAGACATGCCATCTCAGAAACCCCCTTCTCTACCCTATAAAGGCAATTCCAGACAGATCTTGGCTCAAGACATTACGTGAGGTGCTGGGAGAAATTACCTAAGGGCATTTGATCCTTCCTGCCAGGGGAAGTTACATTTAGCTTATAGCTTCTCCCGCTCTGCTATGAGGCTTTTAATTAGCTCTGGATCCTTGTATACAGCCCGATGGTCTCCTGAAGTTGCTACATTTCTATAAAGCTATTTTCCCGTTTTCATCTCTAGATAACCCAGCCCAGAATGGGCTGGGCTGGGAGTTTGGGCGGATTTCTAGCTATAAGATAAGCTGCAAGAAGAAAGAAGCTCTCTCTTTCTTCCCCCTTTTGCCATTTTGGCTTCCCTTGGTGTTTTGCTTCTCCGTCCCTCTCCATTCTCTGTTGGGCCTCAACACGTGGTGGCAGCAATCTTGGCCTACACCTGGCTGGGGCCTACCTGGGAACCCTGAGTCTGGAGGTTTTCCCTGCTCTTGGATTGTATATTGGAACCTGTGATAGTAAAACCCTTCTAAAACTGCATCAGATTCCTGAGTGTTCATCCACTCCCGCTGGCTTCGGAGGTAGAAGGGAACTTGCTTCCTGGCACTGTTGGGGGACCCTGGCGGAGCTCCCCGCCACTAAAGAATTCAGTTGAATACAAGAAAAATAGCTGGTTAAAAACTCTGCTCCAAAGAATGACCCATAAATATCAGAGTCAAGAAGAAGGGGGAAAAAGCTTAGAACTTTTGCAGTTAAATGTATTTAGCCTTATAGTAATAAAAGATTTTTCTTTTGAATTCTGGTTACATACCTCAGGAAGATAAAAAAGAAAGTTGAAGACTTTAAAACATAAACAATTATATACGTTATTTTAATGTTTATTATAGTAAAAATGGGAAGCAAGGCTATACTAGGATATGATAAATATTAAAATAATAAATGAACACTGTATGACCAAAACTCAAATATGAACTTTTTAATTGTATAACTTTGAAATTTTATATCTCACAGTGGCATAATAAAATACTTTAAAAATTAAAGAATGATAAATGTAAGAATTGTGTCATAAATTAAATTATTTATTAAGAATCCTATAATTCAAAGATGATTGCTTTTGCCATAAGGAATAAGCAATAAAGGCTCATTATTAGTTCAATTTGGTATAAACGAACATTTGTTGACATTTAAAATATACAGATTAACCCATGAAGTAGAAAGAAAATGCAAGCAACCAAAGAGAATTAAAATATACTATATCCGATGCTTATATCAGAAAGTGATATCTGGGTCTAAAGAGCCACCTCACACAAAATCCCAGGGGCTGACTGATAATACAGCAGGTAGATGTTTGTCTTGTGTGAGTCGACCCGAGTTAGATCCACAACATCCCATATGGTCCCCAGAGCACCACCAGCAGCAATTCCTGAGTGCAGAGCCAGGAGTAACCCCTGAGCATAGCTGGGTGTTATCCAAAAAGATTAAAAAAAAACAGACAAAATCCCAGACTAGCACAGTGTGATATATAGTTCAGTGAACTTTTGAGGTTGCCCTTAAATTTATTTAGTATGAACATTTAAGAAACAAAATGTAAGACCATAAGACAAACATAATGTGAGATAATATTTTCTGTAAAAGAAAACTGTGAACCAGTGCATATATTACTGATGTGCGTACCTGCGTCTTTCTGGGGCCTATATCTAGGCCACTTACAAATTTTTCCAAAAAATTCTTCACTGCTTCCCAAGGATAAATACTATTGGATTCATCACATACTACCACAACATCTATGAGGGAAGGGCAATCTGTAGAGGAAGAAATGGAAGAGACAGATTTTCATGAGTCAAACTTCACAACTATGTAAGAATGAGAATGAAAAAAGCAAACTGAGTTGAAATGGGACGTGGGTAGAAACCAGTCGACAGGCTTCCGCTCCACCAACACAAGGCATTGCCCAGACCTTCTGCACATTCGTAACTTACTCTGAACTGCAGGTGAAAAGCTGGCCAGGAGCTGAAAATCGGGACTAACATCAGAGCACACACCCGTTGTGTAATACTGATTTCCACACTGGTGTGCCCACAGGGGACCACAGGTCTATCGAAGAAAGAAGAGGACAAAATATATGAAGTATACAGCCCACCACGCATCACTAATGAGACTCAGAAATCATTTTCCTTCTTTCACAATATACAAAAATCGCTAATCTCCCAATTTGCACTTTGTTTCTATGAAAGCTCTACCTCAGTAGGACAGAAAAAAAATTTCAAGTCTATTTCCAGTTTTATGAGAGAGAGAGACAGAGAGACAGAGAGAGAGAGAGAGAGAGAGAGAGAGAGAGAGAGAGAGAGAGAGAGAAACAAAGAGACAGAGAATCTGGACAATCTTTTTTTTTTTGGGGGTCACACATGGCAATGCTCAGGGGTTACTCCTGGCTCTGCAGTCAGGAATTACTCCTGGTGGTGCTCAGGGAACCATATGGGATGCTGGGGATTGAACCAGGGTCGGCTGCATGCAAGGCAAATGCCCTACCCGCTGGACTATCTCTCAGCCCCAGAATCTGAACAATCTTGCATCCAGCATGTCGTTCAAGGCGCTGGGCTGGGGACAGTTCACTGAACAGCAGGAGACCCTGCTCAGGGAACTCCTCACAGGTGGAGCATTTATTAGCTAGCAGCTCACCCTGCTTTGACTAAAGGCACTGTTTGAGCTACTGTGGGGTTTGGTATGATATGGTAGCTTGATTTTGTGGTCTCAGAAGTCAAATTTTTTTTTCCTCATGTGAACTCATGACAATTTTTCCTTTATTTTTATGCCATTTCTGCTTATGAAAATTTTCATAGGCATTTTACTTTCAAATATATGAGAGGAAACCTGAAAGAGGACGTGTCAATTCTCACAATTAAATTAAATATCTTTAAGGGGAGAGCGCACGGGAATAGACGGGAGCCAGTGAGAGGCAGAGGTGCCCGGTAGCAGACTCATAAAAAGGAGAACCGCAAGGTGTCAGCTCGGTACTGGAGGTGACACGAGACTGGTGTCAGCTGAGAAAGGAGCCTCTAAGCTGAGTCATTGAGCTAGAGGAAGGGGATGCTTTTTCCAGACAACACCCTGGAGAAAAGTGAATGCAAACCTTATTTTTTGTCTCCCAGTTACCTGGGTCTCAGGTGTTTGATCTGTTAAACAGGAACGATTAGTCTTCGTATCATTGAAGGTTGTGAGAATAAAATTAGTCTATGGATATAAAACACTTAGTGCATGTTCATAGTGGGTGATATGAAAGAGAAAATCTGAGAAAATGGATGGCAGAAACACCCTTTCCACAGCCCTAGAACTTCTGCATGACAAAGGAACAGGGTGAAAAAACATGTATACAGAACATGGAATTTAGAGGAAGGTTCTGTTTAGGTGCTAAGAATAGAAACTGTGTTATCTAACTCACCTCTTACCAAGCCTCCAACCTCAACTTGATCCCAACACAATCCTCAGAGAGGACAATATCATTCAAAGACTAATCTCAACTTCTCGTCCTGTTTTACTCTACTCCGGTCTCTTGTTTTTATGCTACACAGCAAGAACCCCCAACCCAATGGTTCCCAGGGGCCAGAAAAGATTCTTCTCTAAGTGTCTTGCTCAAGGTTGCTACGACATCAAGGCTAATAAGAGTGGGCCATCTAAAGAGAGAAAGGCTACTACAGCTCCTGCCCTTTAGCTGCTGTGAATTAGGTTCTGATTTACTGGGTACAAAGATTGTAAGGAAGTCAGGTAAAAATTAGCACAATATCATAGTTTTAACAAATGCTCTAGGGCCAGAGTGATATTACAGTGGGTACAGTTCGAGCCCGGCATCCCATATGGTCCCCCTTAGCAAAACCAGAAGTAATTTCTGAGTGCAGAGCCAGGAGTAAACCCTGAGTATCAACAGGTGTGACCCAAAAAGCAAAAAAATATAAATAAATAAATAAATAAATACATAAAATAAATTAAAAAATAAAATTCTTTGCTAAAATCACAAAATGAGACTTAAGAGCTCTCAATTCTTAACTTTGTCCTAAGTATTTCCTTAAGGAATTCCAAACTCCCTATTCCCACTCTTAAGACCTTCAGTCAAATTTAACTTGGCACTTGTTTCTTTGTTCACATCATTTATACTCCAATTTTTAATATTCCACTAAGCCATTCCCAAATCTCTCCTTCTTGGCTGCTCTTGAGTACCAAGAGTCTCCAAGTAAATAATGGCTAAATCAGGAAGACGCATTAGATGAAATAATATTAAAATTACAATACATTAAGACAATAGAAGCTCTTTAAAATTTTCAAAGTTTAGCATAATGTCAAGCTTTGGCTCAGTTATTAAAACTGATCAGAACAGAAATATATGAACTTTCAAAGAGATTAAAAAAATAAATTTATCTAACTGAATTTCCTTGTTGATAGGCTCAAAAGGAGCAGCTATGGTTATTTTTCATGCCCACTGGACAAGCTATAGCTTCTCCTTCTGTAGAGACCAATTGATTTTGTTAAGTAAATAACAACTGATATTTTTAGTTAGTTTGCCAAATGATATTTTTATATTACAGACTCCTATATCTCCCCATCCTCAAGTTGGGATTTTTAATCACCTTGAAAAATAATGAAGTATTCAAGGAAAGAGTTCTTATTTAAAAAGCAATGGAAAACAGCAATACCGTTGAAATTAGAATATTCCAGTTGGTAATGCCAAAACTACATTCCAGCTTTTAGTCCAGAACTTAAGAAGGTTAAAAAATGTGATGACTGTCAGTCTTTTCCACATAATTCTTAAGAGTATCTTAATATTTTGCTCTTTTAGGTATGTAAAGGAAACAGTGGACATTTTCTTTCCTTCTTTTAAAATTTTGATCTCTTTCATACTTCCTCCCTTTTCCTTTCTCTTTTCTTGCTACAGTGACTATTAGACCAAACTCTCAAATTCATTTTTTTTCCTTTTTGGGTCATACCCAGAGATGCTCAGGGGTAACTCCTGGCTCTTCGCTCAGGAATTACTCCTGGAGGTGCTTGGGGATCGAACCCAGGTCGGTCACATGCAAAGCAAATGTCCTTCCCACTGTGCTATTGTTTTTCCCACACTCAAATTCTTACAATTCTATTTTACTTTATGTGAAGTTACAGATTCAAAATGCAAATCATATTATGCAATTCCTATATAGCTACATATTCTTCTTTCTGAATGTTTTTAACCTTAAAATGCAAAAAGGGACCAGATAGATAATACAGTGGGTAAGATGCTAGCCTTGCATATAACCGACAAGGGCTCTGTCTCTGGCAACCTACATGGTTACCTAAGCCCTGTAGGAGTGATTCCTAAGTGCAAATTCAGGAGTAACCACAGAGCATCACTGAGTGTGGCCCCAAAACAAACCAAAAATAAAAAAAGAAGAAATGACTGGATTCTAAAAGATAAAAAATTCATTGAAATATTCATTTATGCACTAATGTAACAATGTCTGATCGCTAAGTGATACCAAAATATATCTTAATATTAATATGTTTTTGTAAAAAAATTACACAGTTCAAAATCAACTGTTTTTTAGAATAATCCAGTTATACACAGATTCACGTTTTAAAGTTAGCTTGTCAATGGTACAGATATAACCAAAATAAAGTTAAATTAAGCTTTCTAGGACAATTGTAATAGGTCAACACAATCAGAATATGTACATTTGACCTAGTTTTAAAAGTCTTTAAATCTGTGAGAGAGTTATGTGTATGAGATGGTTTTCACTTTTTCACATAGTCAAATCCTTCAAAAATTTGATATATTATTTCTTCTACGAGTTCTAAGCTAAAACATTCTTTTCACTTTTAGAAAATCAGTTTTGTTTGTTTTCCCCTTTCCAAATTTTTATTTATACATTGGTGATTTGCAATGCTGTTACTAGTAGATTTTTAGCATGCAGATCCAATTCCACACCTATTACCAGAGTGTTACCATTCCTTCACCAATGTTTCGAGGGGCCCAGTCCAAACTCACGTCTCAGCAAACTCAGTTCTGTAAACTAACTCACAATATCTTAACATAATAGATTTAAGGGATTTATTAATTGATTATTGTGAGGACATTTTCCATTTCTGCTATTTTTTAATTAACTCTTCTTTGTTTCATCTGAAAAACTATACTGAGATGTGCAAGTTACATGATCCCCACTAACTTGTTGAACTCAGCACTTTCTTTTACTGATTTATAGTGCCTTTTCACAACATTCTAGAAACTAAAAAGAAAACACTGACATAAAATAAAATGAGAAATTGAAGCGTGCCTTATATAACACTTCGTTAGCCAACATTTTAAACAAATGATTAAAAATTCGAATACTCATTAGCTGTGAAACCTGCTTTCTTAAACAGTAGTAACTAGCCTGTATAGTATCAGAAGGAGAGACCTGACATTCTGTTATCAGTAAATAAGATGCACACTTTCCAGGGCAAAAGAATCGTCAGTGTTCCTTTTGCTACCTGCTTTCACAAAAGCCTATTGAAACGATTTTACAAATGTCTTATGAATGCCATATATCTGCACATTATTATTAAATATTGAATAGCAACATAGTGTGAAAGTAAAACCCAGTATTTATTTATTTTTGGTTTTGGGTCACATGCAACAATGTTCAGGCTCTGCAGTCAGGAATTACTCTTGGCAGTGTTTGGGGAACCATATGGGATGCCGGGATTAAACCCAGGCCAGCCGCATGCAAAGCAAACACCCTACCCACAGTATTATTGCTCTGGACCATTTATTTTATTTTTAAGTGGTAGACTAGTATTCTAAAGATGAGCAGTATTTAATAGAAAACTAGTGTATGGTGGGCAAGAGCAATAGAATAGCAGGTAGGGTAATTGCCTTGCACATGACAGACCCAGGTTCGATCTCCAGAACCACATATGTTTCCTTGAGTCCTTTATGAATGATCCCAGAGCAGAGTCAGGAGTAAGCTCCAAGCAGCACTGGGTGTGGACCCAAACCTAAAAAAGAAATACAGAGGGCCGGAGCGATAGCACAGCAGGTAAGGCATTTGCCTTGCAAGCAGCCAACCTGGATTCGATTCCCCGGCATCCCATATGGTCCCCGGCGCCACCAGGAGTAAATCCTGAGTGTAGAGCCAGGAGTAACCCGTGAGCATTGCTGGGTGTGACCCAAAAAGTAAAAATAAATAAAGGAAGAAAGGAAGAAAGAAAGAAAAGGAAGGAAGGAAGGAAGGAAGGAAGGAAGGAAGGAAGGAAGGAAGGAAGGAAGGAAGAAGGAAGGAAGGAAGGAAGGAAGGAAGGAAGGAAGGAAGGAAGGAAGGAAGGAAGGAAGGAAGAAGGAAGGAAGGAAGGAAGGAAGGAAGGAAGGAAGGAAGGAAGGAAGGAAGGAAGGCTGTTGTACATTACTGTATTCTGTCTAAAGATTCACACAGTAGAATCTAAACAAAAGAGTTCTACAGAGAAATTGTTGACTACATAATAAACCGGTGATTGATTCATTCTATATGTTTTGCCTACATTTTCTCTACTACATTTTCTCTACTGTCAATCCAACAGAAGATTAAAATTCTGTTCTAGTGCTAGTGTTTAGTAAGTTTTCTTCAAAGAAGAAAACTTACTAAACATCTCCTCTTGCTGTTCCCACCTGTGAAATACCACCCGATAAGAACAGAAGACACTAACTTCATACTTTCTTGGGAGAAATGACATTTGAAAAATAAACACTCACGAGAAATCCTCCGGTTCCCACATTCCTTGTGAGTGTCAAACCAAGGTTCATGTTGTTTTTCATCTCTGTGACATTGGGAATGCTCGTGGAAGCTTTCAATGGGAAAAAGTTTTAAAAAGTAAGATCCCTCAGTATTTATTTAAAGTTGTTGAACACACACACATATTTATTTGTAGCCATGAATTTAGTGTGACATATTCAAGTTGTCAATTAGGTCATTAATTATAGAAAATGAGACACCTTCAATGATCCAGCAGTTTACTGAAATGTATAGGGATGCAGCATGTTAGCTACTAGGAGATTTCACCTGGGAAGGTTTGAGGTAGAGGGTCTGATCAAAGTGCTGGCCATAAAAACACACGTGAAAATGTGATTTGGCTTCTAGTTTACCATCATTGTTCTTCCAAGATCATAAATGCTTTACTCTGAACCATTAAACAAATCCTTAATGTGTTTATCCATGAATTACATAGAGTAAAAGATGGAGCAAAGAAATAGTGACATTTGTGCAATATGAAAAAAAAGGCATAAGACTAATACCCAGGGACAGTAAGACAAGGACCAGGAGTGGCCCACAGTTGGAGTCTGCATCAAGTGCCTGGGGAAAAGGCACTTGGGATAGAGAAGGGACCACTATGACAATGATAATTGTAAATGATCACTCTGGATAAGAACTGTGTGCTGTTGGACTAGAACTGAGCGCTGAAAATAGGAAAAGGGATATATGTGATAACTCTTCAGTGTCTGTTCTGCAAACCACAATGCGAGAGAGAAAGAGAGAGAGAGAGTAGAGAGAGAGAGAGAGAGAGAGAGAGAAGAAAAGTGCTTGCCTGCCTCCATGCCATAAAGGCAGGTTGGGGAAGAAGTGGGGTGGGGGTGTGGGAGGAAGGGAAACTGGGGACATTGGTGCTGGGAAATGTGCACTGGTGGAGCAATGGGTGTTGGAACACTGTATGACTGAAACCCAATCATGAGCAACTTTGTAATAGTCTATCTCATGGTGATTCAATTTTTTTAAAAAATAATCAATTAATTAAAATAAGGGAGTAAATTTTAATAAGAAATTATGACATGAGTCTTGTAAAATAAAATAATTTTTAAAGTCTCTTTTACCTCCTCTTTTCCACTGTTTCGGGCATCAAGTATTATATCTATTTCTGATCTATTACAATTCCCCAGATCATTTACTCATGTTCTTTAATTTCTGTCAAACCAACATCTACCCTTTTGTTTAGACCCATGTCCTAGGATGATTATTTTAAAACTTTATCTGACTTACTCTTACCAAGCCCCCAACCACAATCTGATGCGAAAGAATCTTCAGAGAGGACAATTTCATTTCAAGGTTAGTCTCAGCTTCTCATCTTTACCTAACAATAATTCTTAGAGCTCCTTCCCTTCCCTTCCTTCTTTAGTGTCTTAGAGATGGGCACATTCTCTATAAGGGTCCTCTCTAGGCAACAAGGGCTTTGATTCAATACAGTTTCTCCATCCTTAACTAATGGCCACTTCCATCTAATCACCTACTTCCACTCTCCCTACAAAGTGAATCATCTTTTTATTAGAAAACTCTTACTTTAACTTCACTGAACTATTTTCTACTCTTATTCACTACTTCTGGTAATGGCTGACTTTCTCTCCTGGAACATAGCTCCTCTCTACTCTCTCCTGGTTATGGTTACTCTATTCTACCTTTTTTTAAATTTATTTTCTCCCCTTAACACCATTTGATTTATATTCTAAGCAAGAAACTATCCCAAAATATGATGTACTGTACTACAGAAAGAAAATTATATCATTTCTCTTTATTTGCATTTATTACTTAAAATATATATTTGTATGTTTTATTAGGAAGATCATATGTAAGTACATGTATTTTTAATAATAAAAATATATGGGACTCGAGATATAGTACAATGGATAGGGTGTTGGTCTTGCACATGGCTGGCCAGGTTGGATCCCTGGCACCCCATATAGTCTTCTAAGTCCACAGGTGTGATTCCTGAACCAGGAGTAAGCCAGGAGTAAGCCCTCTGTATTGCCAGGAGTAAGAGCCAGGAGTAAGCCCAGTGAGTAAGAAGTAAGTAAGCAAGTAAGTAAGTAAGTAAGTAAGTAAGTAAGTAAAAAGTAAGTAAGTGTAAGTAAGAGCCAGGAATAAGCCCTCTGTATTGCCAGATGTAGCCCCAAACTGCATCTGAAAAAATAACGAAAAATAACTAAAAATATATGCACGAGGGGTAAGTATTCAAAAGTAGCAGTAATGTGAGATATTATGTTTGATATAATAAAATCTTTAATAAGGAAGTCTTTGAACTCACATCTAACGCATTTTTTTTAAAGAAAACAACATAAATATTAGATGAATGTCTATTTAGACAAACACAGTTCATGATTGTTGAGAAAGTTGGTGGAGGGCCCTCACTGTTGGTCTCAGTGCCCCAGTGTTGGGGACAGGTGATCATTTGTCCTCGGCCTCTGCGTCTTTCACCCTCTGCCACTTGACACCATAGATAAGCTCCCACAAAAGTTGTTTATTGAAAACTTGCTAACTGCCCAGAATTATGTGAAAGATTAAATATATAGCATGTCTCTTGCTTCTAGTTCTTTACCATTATTTCTGAATTTTTTTCCCTTGATCTCCATAACACCTTGTTTTCCTTATACATGTGTTAATTATTCAGAACTGCTTTTTTCCCATTTTTAAATGATGATAATTATGTTAAATCTGAGCAACTATTCACTTGGACTAGATAATACTGCATGGAAATATGACTTAGTTATTTTTTTTCTAGCCTTGTACCATTGGAAATGTTTTATACTCATAGAAAGAAAATGACACAGTCAATTAAAATAGCGATTAAAACAAAATAATTACACACTATGAATATTTTATTGTACTTTCAATTTTCAGACATGTTTAGAAACATAGACTATTTCTAAGCAACTCCAAAATTAAACCCAGTACTGATATTTTTATACTTACTGCTTGTTTATGGGGAGGGGAAAAAAGGAAGGAAATAAATGGATTTTCTAAATTATTGGTAAACTTGCATTAATAATACACATTGATGTAAGAGTGTTTAAAGTCTAAGGCATACAGACCCAGACGCTGCTCATTCAAACTGCTGGAAGCTGGAGTTAATCGGGCCCCAGGAGCTTGCAGACAGAGCCACAGGTATTTCCTTGTAACAGAACTAAAAATGGTGGCAGTGGTGGTTTTCAGGAAGGAGAGATTTTTCACTTGTAATATTAGTATTAAAATTACAATAATATTGAATGTTAGTGATTCCAGCTTACTTTGCAAATTCAGTTTTTCGCATGAGGCAGGGGACAGGTCAATTGGACACTTATACACATCTCCCATTCTGTTCTCAGGGAAGCCACTCCAAGGTGAACCAACGAGCAACCTAGAAAGAGAATTTTTCATAGACGACATTAAATATTAGCTCTAGTTTCCTTTTTATAATTTCAGTATATCACCGTGAGATAGGCATTTACAAGCTGTTCAAGATTGGGTTTCAGTCATAACAATGCTGCAGTGCCCATCGCTCCACCAATGTTCCCAGCTTCCCTTCCCTACCCACCCCTGCCTGCCTCTATGGCAGGCACTTCTTCTCTCTCAGCTCTCTTTTTTTCTCTCTTCTTTTGCACATTGTGACTTGCAGTACAAACACTGGAGGATTATTATGCATATCCCTTTATCTACTTTCAATACTCAGTTCTTGCATTTAGCTATAGTTGAAGACAAATCTGACTACAAAGATTAACACTTACATTTAATTTCAGTTTTTAATAAATATGACATCAATATTTGTTTGGATATATTTTGAGTTTTTCCCTTTCCTCTTTTTGATGACTATTTTTGATGAATGTTTGTAATATGGCTGTTTTGCCGTGACACTAGGAGGATGCAAGCACTGCCATCAAATATTAATACAATGAAAGCAACAAATATAAGCCACATGTGCAATTTTAAATACTTCTGTTGTCAATACATATAAGACAAACAGTAGGGACACATATATTTAACTTGATATGTTCAAACTATCGTGCTAGTAATACAAGATCATCAATGAGTCTTTTACGTTCTGTTTTCTGTAGTGAACCTTTAAAATTGATTTATACTTAAAACACCTATTAAAAGCAGAAGTCATCTGTGGCTTGTGGTTAGTGCTGGTCAGCATAGCTCTAAAAATGGAAACAGCATTAAAAACAAAAGCAAAGCCTAACATTTGTTGAGTGCTTCAAATCCCCTAACACTTGCATAATATTAACTTATTTAGGGGTTATATGAAGTATCTAAATGAGTTTATATCGGTGTAAGAGGTCCTGAGCCGAGACAGGAAATAAATACAATATGAAACATTAAGGTATATCCGTATATATAACTCCTATTACCAGATCATTGGATGCTGAGGTCAAAGCTAGCACTCCCACTACAGTAACTTTATTTAGCCTCAATTCCTACAATTTCTCTGACTAGCTAGAGTAGACATCTGCAAAGTATGGAGCAACTGGTTTGCTCTCCATGGGGTTGGGGCTTAGCTGGAAGCCAAGCCTGACTCTGCTCAGGTCTTATTCCTGCCTCTATGCTTAGTGGTGCTCAGGAAACTTTGTGCAGTACCAAGGATTTAGTCAGAATTCGCTGCATGCAAGGCAGCAAGGCAAGATGTAAGATGTAGGACACATCTACAAGGGATGTGAGAATCTGTGAAACTCTCTCAAGAATGGACAGAAACCTCTGACTGTACTCAGCCCTATTTAGTTCTTAACGCTAACCAACAGGAATGAGAGAAAACCAAGAACCTTTTGTGGCTGCACTCACCAAATACAGCTCATTCTGTAAATATTAGGAAACACATTAGTAAGCGTCCTACAGGTCATGAAAGCCACCACAGATAAAACGTCCAAAATGCTCAACACCTCTTTGGTGCTGGTAAACTGGTTACATTTCCAGCAGGTTCTGCTTCTCACTTTGACCCAATGGCCTCAGAAAAATTCTGGACTCTGACACCTCATTCTCACAAGGATATGACATCACCAGTGGCCACTTTGAGAGAATAGAAACATTCTTAAATGAATCAGACAGGAAGGTGAGGAAGGCGGGAATATTTATCTACAAACGTTTACGTAATTAGAAGGAGCAGGAAGAGACAGGCCAGAACAGAGTGTTAGCGAAACGGCAGTAGGCTAAGACAGTGGGTAAAGCGTGCTGAAGTAGAGCAGCACCTCTTTGAAGTAATGGATTTAGATTAATCCCAAGCAGACAAAAGAGCTGCAGGACCAGTCGAGTGTGCCGATTCTCAAAACAAAAACAAAATCCCAAGATACAGACTTCACTTTTCCTATAGTGAAACTGGGAATTATTCCAAGACTACTTAAAATAACAATTCACTGTTCAATTATCTTATGGGAAAACAGTGATTAGGTAGAGTTCCAAAAACATAGCCAATTTGCCTACCTCCAGTGGAATTCAAAATACTTTGTTGAGGTAGTAAACAGTATTTATGGCAGTGTAGGGTGTTTTAAACCCACAATTCAGGGGCTGTTATATGTAACTTCCTCTAGTCCATGAGTCTACAAACTTTCCAAGTGTTCCTTCAGCACTTGGTCTTTCCAAGTACCATACCCTTTACACTATTTTTCCAGTCCCACTATCCCCATAAAAATGACGTGTTTGGCTTTGAATAGCACACAACTTCTGAAGCCACACACAGTGACCAGATCTACAATGTGTCAGGTCCAACTGTACACACAGAAAATACATTCATGAATCCATCTAAAGCAAATATCTGATGTCCTGACACTTATTTAGGCAAGAACTGTAATAAGCAAAACCCATGGCACAATTGGTTAGCACTTTGGGGCAACAAGGAGCAGGAAGAATTAAGGAGTGTGAAGACGAGAGAGTGACACAGGTTTTGTTAGAATGCTCCAGGAAGGCCACCTGGAGAAAATGACACAAATGGAAAAAAAACCAAAAGAGCAAAGATATAATCAAAAGACCAGGAAGAGCAGCCTGGGTTATATTTCCACTATCAGATAAGGGGATGCTATCAGAAAAGCAAGAATTTGAGATTAGGATCACTCAGGAGTTCAGGATGAGGTATTTCAAGATTAAAATATGAGATATTTACAGAGGCATTTTACTTGTGACTAGAAGTCTGTTTTATGTACTATCCACCTTCACATAAGAAATATCAAAGTTGGCACTAACAAGTAGAATATTATGATATTGTTTCATTGCAGGTCATACACAAGAGTTTGGTGAATTCTATATGGTTTTTGCTTGCTTTTTTTTGGTAAAAGGATTTTATGATGGAAATAATTTACTCAGACACCTCGTATCTCTGGAAAGGAGGAAGAGACGGATAAGGAGTTCATGTTTAGCTCTTGGTTGGGAAACACCATTCCTATAAATTTAATAGACTTTTTGGCATATGTTAAAATAAACTAAGACTCATTAGGCTGCCTCAGACTTCTATGGCTGCCAGATTATTTCCTCAAATAGTGGAATGGCTAAATCCACAAGATTTCTTTTGGGTGGGTGTGGGAAGACAGTGAAGGTAGGAGTGTGGAAGAGCACCCCCTAGTGCTCAGGATTACTCCTGGCTTTGTGCCCAGGGATCACCTCTGATGGTGCTCACGGGATCGTATGTAGTGCCAGGGATCAAATTGCAGTTGGCCACATGCAAGGCTGGAGCCTTCACTCCTGTATTATCTCTCTGGCCCTTTTAGCTTCATAGTATAGAGTCTCTACATTCCATTATTGCAAAACACCTTCAGTCTATTGTTTGTTCTGTCTCATAAAAACCCCGGAAATCTAATTTTGCACTAGAAGCAAAGAATCACTGAAAACCTCACTATGCTGTTGTCTTATCAGACAAGCAGTTTTCTTGAAGTTAAAATCAAAATGAAAGGGAAGAATGAGTGTAAGATCATCATGTTGTGGAAAATCAAAAACCATATCTTAATATTTTTCTACTAATGCTCTGGCAGTAGGCTATTATATTAATAAAAAAAATGGAAAAGCAAATGCTATTCAGATTTCCCCAAGTCTCCCTTTGGATGGAATTATACACCACCCAGATAAGGGGATGGTATCAGATAGTAGTAAACAGTATTTATGGCAGTGTAGGGTGACACCAAAAAGGGTGTCAGTGTGCGTGAGTGGTGTACATGTATGTGTGCGTGTGTATGCGTGCATGCAGCTATCTGCCCCCTAGGCATCTTTATAAATGAACTTTATCACAGAAACAGACAGTAGTTGCTGGCATAAAGGAAAGCACCAAATTCAGAGACTAGCTGGTGAATCCCAAAATATTTTCACAGATCACTGAAGCTCTCCAGATCTGGGACAACAGATCCGTGTCACTCGCAAGTCACAGAATTGGGTGTGCACGTAAGTGTGTCTGTGGGCATGTCTAAATGTGTGTCTAGGGAAGGGGATGAAACTTTGAAAGTTCTATTTCTAGTACAGCTTTCTATTTGCAATAAATAATACAAGCCATTATAAAATTAGCCATAAAGTTGATTCCTACTTGAGGGAGGGGAGAAATAAATCTGCAGTGCCAGATGTAGGTGACTGAACGTGGGGTGGTGCATGGGCTCTAAACGGTACTTGTTCTTCTATTATGCTACCCCATGACCTGTCAAGAGAAAACCATTGTTGGTTGGAGATATGTCGCTTGGCAATCTATATGATAGTACATGAGACAATATAATGAACTATATAGGGATAGCATAATTGTTACAAAACATTAGTGTTCAAGTGTTAAAATGATATAAAACTACATTACAATCAGACTTCCAATACATTACATATATACATTATATATATACATATATACATGTATATTCCAATACATTACATATGTATATATGTAATGTATCACATATATGCATATATGTAATGTATCACTGTATCACTGTCATTCCGTTCATCATCGATTTGCTTGAGCGGGCCCCAGTAACATCTCCTTATGTCCTGTCTCATGCTAGTAGAGCCCAAGGGCATCTGCTTGCTCCAGGAACATAAAGAACCTCAAACCATAGCATATATATATATATACATACATAGGATATATATAATTTATTACATGTATATATATGTATATATGTAATATTTATACACTTTTATCCAATAATTTTGGTTACAAAAATTGTACTGAGAGGTGTTGCAGGTGTGGTTGCAGTGACCAGCTGTGTCAGCAGGTGACAGACAGGAAACAGGCTTGTCTACACCCAGGGCTCTGCCCCATGGGCCCTGGATGGTTGATAGTCTGACATAGAAAAGATTGGGCCCCTTGGTTGAACCCAGAGCCATGGCAGAGTCTGGAAAGCTACCCGTGGTGTATTCAATATGCCAAAAACAGTAACAATAATGGACCTCATTCCCAACGAAGGGAGACGTTACTGTCACCGGCTCGGGCAAATTGATGAACAATGGGAAGACAAGTGACAAGTGATGTTAGTGAAAATAAATGTAATGAGAGAACAAAAGGAATACATATGTTGTAGATTTAAAATAACAGTAAATCTATGAATAAAGAAAGCGGGCATATGAAATAGCAGTCCAGAACGATCTAAGAGTTAAAGAACTTCAACTTTGGAAAGAGATGTAAAACTTTTTGGAAAGGCTGTAATAAAAGATTAAGACTTTTATTTCAGGAAAGGGATCAGAAAGAATTCTAAGCCAAGAATAAAAAAAATGCACTGAAGTGTATCCAATATGTATAGACCCTAATCCATGATGGATGAGAGGGTTAGGGAACAGGTGGTAAAGATAGGAACAAACTAGTTATTAAAGATGTCGATTTCCTCCCTACATATTTTTAGGAGTGCTAATGCACAGTAACTTGCTTTTCGATGTGCTTTATGTCTCTCACAGGGGCTCAAAACATCCCTGCTCAGTAGGGTGGGCATCCTCTCTGCTCCAGAGTCTGAACAACTTTTCTCACACAGTCACAATATTCCCTTTTATGAATGTCTGAAAACACCCAGTTGTATAGATTTTCCATAACTTCTTCCTCATCAATTCATCAATGGACACTTAAGTAGTTTTTGTATCTTGGCTAGTATAAATAATGGTGTGATGAACTTGGGGTACAGAAAGCTTTGTGAGTGTTTCCATTATCTTTACTCAAGTAGTAAACTTGAATAATACTCTCAAACTACTCAAGCTTTCCAAGTCAAGCTCACTCCCTTCATTGTAAAAAGGATAATAATTTTACAAAACTCAGCCAGTATATGTAATGTGCTTTGGCAAAAAAGGGTATCCAATAAATAAATGATGTTACTGCTGCTGAAACACTATAGGGCAAAATCTGAGATATATGCTATAGAATTGAACATTTCTTCTTTTTACTCTTCATTTAAAATTCTCTTATAGATGTATCTCTAGGAGACAACACATAAAGATTTTTAGTAAAATTATTCATCTTAATTTAAAAGGCAAATTTATCATGGAAGCTCATCTACAGATAAAATCCTTTTTTTCTTGTGGCCATGAAACATGTTCATTATCTTTCTCCTCTAAGAAACAAGTATGCACTAGTCTTCACTTGAATGAAAGAAATACATTTCTGCAACTGGAAATACCCCCATTCCCAGACAGTCCTTGTCACACCAATGATTGCAGCATTTTAAGGCTTTTGAGTCATGTAATGAGCTCAGATTGCTCTTGGGGAGGGCCTTGAGAAGTAAGACAAACAGAAACAGTGCACAGTGCCACAAGCTTCCAGGAAATGATTTTAAACATATCTTAATCCTTTGTAAAATTGTTAGTGATAAGAATTGCATCATTTACATTTGAACATCCTGTGTATAACATAAGAGTTCCAAAGTGGGACGCCTCCATCTCTGCCTGTAGTAAAGGAAGGACACTTTTGCTTAGACCTACACGAGTGCCTGTGTGCTGTTAAATCTTGCTTTGAAACTTTTCCAGCTCACTTTTGACTGTCAAAAAATGCTAAGTATACCTCAAACCCAGTTACCACTATTTCTAAGTAAATTCCACAGGATAAGCAAAGGCAATACATTACACTTGCAGAAGAGTCAGAGACAGGCCAGACAGAGCAAAAGCACAGCTCTGGTAGGGTAGGACTTTCGCCTTGCAAGCAGTCAACTAGGGCTAGTCAACTAGGCATCCCATAAGGTCTCCTTTACACTGCCAGGAGTAATTCCTGAGTGAAGAGTCAGGAGTAAGTAACCCCTGAGAATCACCAGTTGTAACCCAAAGGCTAAAAAAGAGTATTTATAAATATATGTACATTTTAGTTCTGTGGAATCTGTAGAAATTGTATTTAATAAATGGTATTTGAATAAAAAAAAACAGAGGCCAGAGAGACAGCACAACAGGCAAGCTGCTTACCTTGCATATAGCTGACCTGAGTTTGCTATCTGGCACCCCATATGGTCCCCCAAGGCCCTCCAGGAGTAATTCATGAGCACAGAGCCAGAAGTTGGCCTTGAACACCACTAGGTGTGTCCTTAAGCAAACAAAAAAGTCAAGATCGCTTTTTTATAATGTCGTAAATCCTCAATATAGGCTATGTGTATAATTTTTAGAAACATGGC
The DNA here is from genome assembly GCA_021461705.1 of Cryptotis parvus. Taxonomy (NCBI): domain Eukaryota; kingdom Metazoa; phylum Chordata; class Mammalia; order Eulipotyphla; family Soricidae; genus Cryptotis; species Cryptotis parvus. The sequence goes on from JAJIBD010005699.1 coordinate 100,553, forward strand.
AAATATAGAACAACTAACATTATGCTTTTTAAAATTAATGGAGTATGATTAATAAATAAAAATTTCAGACTAGGGCTTTAATGGAATTATCAGAGAGAAAAGCTCTGAGACAGAAGAGTTGAGAAAAGGAGTAGCAGTTGGAATTCACAAGGCAGATTGTATAGAACATGACACAAGCCATGGAAAACACTACCAAAAAGCAGGTTTAAAACAAGCAGGGTAGTAAAGGAAGAGGTGAGATGGGTGAATAGGAGGGGAGATCGAGAGAGGAGGAAAGAGAGCGAATTATATATAAAGTCAAAGGGAAACAGGTTCACAGTTTAGTAGAGGAACTCATACCACTTTCTGCGCCCAAAGTTAACTTGATTAGGATCAGACGGAAAGTTAATATTTAAACAGTCCTTCCCACATCTGCTCCTTCCATAACGTCTGTGCAACTGTCATAAATTAGGAGCGGAGAAGGGCACTGGGCCAGTTTCAAAACAAATAGGCAAATCTGAGTTCCAAGTTTCACAGTGTTTGCCTTGAGCCTCAGATGTGAAGGTTGCTTGTAGCTGAGGCCCATGCTAGCGCTGGCTTGAAAAACCCACCCACCTGTCCCCTGTGGAAGGCAGCTCAGCAGGGCCAAGCTACCAAGAACGGTCAGGAGGAACAGTGTTCCTCTCTAGTTGCAGGTCTGGGGAAGAGAAAATGAGCCTTTTATAGGAAGAGAGCACAGCCTATGACATAAACGACACAAATTCTGTTAGCTAAGAAGTTGGCACTTTGGTCTCCAGAATTCCTAGTGGCTATCCGCCCTGCGGATGTATCTTCCTCCTTACCTATCCCGCACTATATAAATTTAGCTCCCCTGTTTCACAATTTCTGAAGCTCCTTTATTGTCCAGTTCATGGTGGATTAAAGGATCATGTCCGTGAGTTGTACTTCTACTTCTTTACAAAACCCATGGAAAGGCACAATATTCCCTGACCTGCTTTGATCTCTTTCCTTCCTACCAGCTACCTCCAGGCATTGGCTCAGCGGTCAAGTGAGACTGGTATCCTCCTTTCTCTTCCTTTCCTGCAGTGGGGCTTCCATCAGAGAGCGGTTATATAGAGACTGGAGGGAAGCAAGGCCTTACTCAATCTAATACTAGACCTTTCCAGAAAATTCTACACTAGCATTGAGGACACTAGTCTGACAAGAACAGAGCCTTGTTTCCCAATAACCATTGTCTTATCTTTTTATGTCTTTTCAGGAATATCCTGAGACAGCCAAAATAAGATTTGAGAAATGACTGGTGCCAATGAGCTTGAAGGCATCAGCGGCTCATCACAAACAGCTGTGATTACATTGGTCTGTTGGCACTGCATCATATGCTGAGAGGGAATCCTAGAAAGGAGAATGGGGAGGGCTGCAGTCATTTTCCTGACATGCTGGGTGCAAGGCACATTTTTGTGTTTTGATCTTATGGATCTGTTTTGACTTAAAAAGTAAAGTATGACTACTGGTTGAGTTCTTTCACATCCTTAATATACATACATATGTGTTATATAGACATGCGTACATTATATATATTTATATAATGTGTAGAATATACAAACATAAATACATGTACTTTATATAAGTAGATAATATACATATATACACAGGGATATATAATATTTACATATATATTTTTTTTAACTCTGATAGTACTGTTCTGCTGTAGATTTATCCTGTTCCAGTACTCTTTCTTTTCTTTTCTTTTCTTTTTCTTTTTCTTTCTTTTTCTTTTTTTTTTTTTTTTTTTTTTGCTTTATTGGGTCACACCGGCAATCCTCAGGGGTTTCTCCAGGCTCTGCACTCAGGAATTACTTCTGGCAGTGCTCGGGGACCATATGGATGCCGCGGGCGGCATGGGCCCACCAACGGCAAGGCAAACGCCCTACCAGCTGGACTATCGCTCTGGCCCTTTTCTTTTAAAAATAACTGTAAGCTTCCTGCCAAAATGTCTTCAGCAAAGTCATGCTTAGACAGTCAAATACACTTAGAGATCTTGTTCAGCAATTACAGATCACATGATCACATTGTAGGGCATTTCAGGGAAATCCCTTTGTTGGGGCCGGAGCGATAGCCCAGCGGGTAGGGCGTTTGCTCCCGATCCCCGGCATCCCATATGGTCCCCGGGCACCGCCAGAGTAATTCCTGAGTGCAGAGCCAAGAGAAACCCCTGAGCATTGCTGGGTGTGACCCAAAAAAAAGCAAAAAAAAAAAAAAAGTACAAAAAACAAAACAGAGAAATCCTTTTGAAATGGGATTTTTCATTTGGCTACTTAACACAGAATTATTGATTTCAGATACCACTTTGGGTTCTGAGGATACACCATAAACAAATCAATTTTATTTTACATAGACATTGGACAGGAGACAGGTAGTAAGAACTGCTATTAGAAGAGAAGGCACAAAAGATGAGCGTGCTAGGAGTATGAGAAGTGCTCAGATAGGCTTGCCCTACACAGAGCCAATATCTGAAATGAAATGGAAGGATAGGAGACATTAACCATACGAAACTCTTGGGGTGGGGATGGGGGGAACCTCCTTCCATGAGAAAAGCATGGGCAAAAACTCTGAACTCAGAACGAGTTTGACATGTTTAGCAGCAAACAGAATATGGAACAATGGGGGAAAGGAATGAAACTGAGACTCTCCCCAGCATGGAAGATCCTCTAAGAAACTTTCTGCCACATGCAGTAAATAGCTGCTGAAGATTTTAATCTAAGGAAGCATTTTTCACACCTACACACTGGCCCCAGTCTGTGGTCCAGTGTTCAAAAACCACTGTAAACTAAGCAGCATTAACTTTTTTGAGGGATGGAAAATGTCTGCAGACCAGCACTGACCACACATGAGCTGTTGTATGTAAATCATTCCCTGAAGGGATGACAGGATAATTTTATTATGACTGGAGTAAGTGGGGGGGCGGGGGAGGAGGAAAGGTCTGCAAGAGAGGGCTGGAGGGGCAATACCTAGAGTTAGTGTCAAGTTAAGGTACCAGCAGGGAAGAAAAAGTCCATTACAATATGTAGTTTCAATTGAACTCCCATTTGACCCAGCCATACCACTCCCTGGGAATCTACTCTGGGAAACCAAAAATACGCAGCGGAAACACCATCCCTACTTTTATGTTCATAGCAGCATTATTCACAATAGCCAGAATCTGGAAGCAACCAGAGTGCCCAAAAATCGATGACTGGATAAAAAAGCTTTGGTACATCTACACAATGGAATACTATGCAGCTGTTAGGAAAAATGAAGTTATAAAATTTGCCTATAAATGGATGGACATGGAGAAGATTATGTTGAGCGAAATTAGCCAGAAGGAGAGAGACAGATACAGAATGACTGCATTTATTTGCATGGCATAAATATATATGTACATATTATGATACCAATATCCAAGGTCAAGTGAAACATATATCAGGAGGTCTTGTCAAAGGTGGAAATTATCACAAATGTGTGGGAGTCAGAGGTTAGGTAAGACAGAAAATGGAACAGGGTGCTAATAATTGTCGAGGGTACTAATGCCAACCTAGAACTGAGCATTAAATAGAGGCAAAAGGATACACATGACAACCTTTTAATGTATGTTCTGTAATCCATAGTCTGGAAGGGAAGGAAAAGAGAAAGAGAGAGAAAGGGAAAGAAATAAAGAACCTGCCATGGAGGTGGGCTGGGGAAGGGGGAGGGAACCGGGGACGTTGGTGGTGGGAGATGGGCACTGGTGGAGGGACGGGTGCTGGAACACTGTATGACCAAAACCCAAACATGAACTTTTTAATTGTATATCTTTTTTATTTGTATATCTCACGGTAGTATAATAAAATACTTAAAAATATGTAGTTTCAAGACGAAATTATGAAATTTACCTTCAAATGGATGTACATGGAGGCTATCATGCTGAGTGAAATTAGTCAGAAGGAAAAGGGCAGATATAGAATGACTGCATTCATTAATAGGATATAAATAGATACCAGTGTTTTACTAAGTGTGGGAAATGGTAATGGCAGACTAGAACTCACCATTAAATATACACAAAGAGACTTAAATGATAAACTCTAAATATCTGCAGGGCTAGCCACAATGTGTAAAAAGAAGAGGGAGAGAGATGCAGAGACAGAGAGAAAGACAGAGAGAAAGAGAGGAAATGGGGGTGTCTGCTATTGAGGCAGCCTGGGGGTGGGCAGGAGGGGGGGGGGGGTACATTGGTGGTGTGAATGGAGCACTGGTGGAGGGATGGGTGCTGGAATACTGTATTACCAAGAACCAATTAAGAACATCTTTGTAAGTGTATGTCTCATGGTGGCATAATACAAAATATTACAAAAAAAATAAACAATATGTAGTTTCAGAGATAGGGTCATCACGAGTTGCACATGTATAAGATACAGGGCGATTAGAGGGAAAAAAAGGGAGTCAAAGGGTTTTGGCCTCATCAAGTAGAAATTAAGTTATCTTCTTTCTCTTTATTAAGTTTGATATTTTTATTAGGTTTTGAAGTGGAGATGTTGAATAGATTGTTGGAATCTGTAGTCTGGAAAGGATTAAGGACTGGATATAAAACTTATGGATCACTGGCCACATCATGCACTAGATTCTAAGCTCAAACTGTACCAATCATAGCATCTTTCTAGCTCTTCACTGGTTATCAAAGCGTACTCAGATCATGCACTCTCCCTCATAGGCCAACAGATGACAGCAATGCTACTCTCTGGGATTCCAACCCAATTTTTGTTCTTTCCGAGGCCTGACAAAACTCATTACTCCCCAAGCATCCTTGCAGTAATTAAACTTCAGCTTATTCACTTCTGCTCACTTCCAGCCCTTAGGACCCATTTCAGACTCATTCCTTCCAAGGTACATTCTGAGATACACTACTCACTCTTATGATAATTTCAGTGTTTTCCTTACCATTCAGACTGATTTCCCCAACTTGTAGAAATTTGAATTCTAAGTGTTCATTGAATTCAATTTTTAAGAGCAACAAACTTAAATTTATATAAGAAGGTCATTTAATAAAACAGGTCACTAAATGGAGATCTAATCTCATCTGAATTACTGAATAACCTCAAATGCATGCAACTAGGGGCCTGCAATTGTTATTTCATTTATTTCTCTCACAAAAGGAGCAAAAAGATGATTAATATAATAAAAGTAGAGAGTTCAGAGATTATCCTTTATGTGTAAGCCAGTATCAGTCTTTCTATTCATGGAAAGGGCCATCAAGGATCCAGGATCTGAACACCCACGAGATGGAGGTGTGGGATCCTCTCCTACAATGGGGAGATAAGATTCTAACAGCAGCACCCCTGTTCACCAGAGGAGAGGTCATCAACTGGGATGAAAGAGGAGCAAGAGCTCTTCTGCCTACAGACGATTTCAGAGTTATGGGTTTTCCCTCAAGTTAATTTCATTATTATTATATTAAACCAGCAATGATGGTATGCCTTAATTTCTCCATCCATGGAGTTGGTTGTTGTGCAATGCATATCCATTATACAAAGTAAGAGCAATTTGGGACAAAAAATAAAAAGTGCTAAATGTATTACATATCTATCTACATATCTATTTGCCTACTACATTATACATTTGTTATGAAATCATTAGAAAATGTATTAATTTTTAAAGAGGTACCATTACAATGCTATTAACTATCTTAAAGTTATTAACTCAAAAGGTGTCTAATTTAAGGATATTTGAAGACCACAGTATATTAACATATCAGTTCGATCTAAAAATGTAAGTTGGTGATTTTATTTAGCATTTTTGTTCTAATCATAGGGGATACTTACCAGTTGCCATTTGGATTTATAAACTGTTGCACCGCATAGCCAAACTGTCCACTTGAAGGACCAGAAAATATCTTTGCTTCTAGGAGACCAACATTATATGCCACACAGCACTTTAAAATGCCTGTTAAGAAAAATAGTCTAAATTTACAATTTATGAATACAAGTTTGTGATGTAATTTTCAAATTGGTACTTTCCACTTTTTAAAAGAATCAACACGCTTAAAAATACAATCATTTATTATTGTTACCAAGAAATAAAAGGTACTGCTTGTTAACTGTTTACTTGGGACTCTGTTCTGATGCTAAATGCTTTTTATGTATAATTAGTCATCTTATTCTTGCTTGTAGTCGTTCTAAGAGATTACTATTAATATTATAGTTGTTTTGTAGATATTTCTGAGGCTGTAGGAGGTATCACAGGTAGAAAGTAATAAAGATAAGATCAGAGTTAAAAGCTTTAACTCTTAAACCATTTATGAGCTCTAGGGATTCTAAATTACTAGTTTTATTTGTAGTCCCAAAGATTGTGAGAACCTTAGGCACCCAAGGACAGGCTCTAAAAATGATCTTACTTTTTTTTCTGAATTCATCTCAAGAGCTTGACATAAAACCTAAATAAAATATGTTTTGAAAAGAAGTACCACTGACTATATTAAAGTATTAAATTAAAGGAATTTAAGAAAAATAGTGTTCAAGAATTATAATTCTTGAACACTATTCTGTAGTCTTTCAGAAGAGATCAGTTTTGGGATGAAAATGTAGGGAAGTCTCCTATCTTTTATTCTAGTTGAAACTGTCAAAAAGTGATTTTGCTTATTGATGCTTCTTTAGGACACTTGAAAATTATACTCATTTTCAATAAAAATCAACAAGGATAAATTCTTGAGAGAAAAATTGAAAATCCTTATTTTTGATGGGAAAAAATAGGGTTGATTACTTTTTCTCTCTGGCCCTTATAGCATTAATGCTGGGAATCCTTTATTCTGGAGAAAGAATACTGTATGGTTATGACGGTGTCACTAGAGATGGGCCATCCTTCACGGAGATCAGAAGTTTTCTCAATCCTTCACTGGAGAGCAGAGCTTTCTTGGCAGAAACTGAAGGTAGAATGAACTCTTTAAAACTGACACCAATATTCTATCACTATATTTTCACAAAGGAATATCCCATTTTCTGTGTTATAAAAATGTTTCATAAGTATTTCATAAGTCTATTGTCTTGGGCACTAAAAGATGGGAAGAAAAGGTTTGTTCTTCCACTGTGCCTGGCTGGGGAATAGATTCTGTAGAGTGCTCCAAATGCTCCAAAGAAATCACGAAGCCAGTGAGGCTTTGAGAACTTTGCATAGTTAAGTTCCCTCTCTCGGTGCCAAAAATTACTCTACTTTTGATTTGTTCACTCGAGTTTGGTTCAATATTTGTTAGAAACACGTCCTGCCAGGAGAAAGAATGATAAATGATAATTTTGAAATACTTTGGTGGTGAAAATACTCTGTGGCAAAAACAGCTCTACATTTGCAAATTTCCTCCATAATATCATTTTTTCCCATGTGCCACTGCTTGTTCCTTCTTTTATTTTTGAGAAAACAGAATGTAAAAGAAAATACCAGCAGACTAAAAGCCAAAACTGACCGTCAGAACACTGGGGTTTCCAATAACATGTTTAACTTTACCCTGTGCAAGACTCAATAAAGACCATTTAAATGTTATCAGTTATTTAACATCGGAGTAAAAAATTGGGGAAATTAGACCTAACCACTTTAAAAATATTTAATACTAGGATGCCAATATATAACTGTATATAATGACTTATTTCCTCCTTAATTAATTTGGCATTGGTAAAGCTTGCAATGCCATAAAATTATGAGTTAATTTTATCATGTAGCAGTAAAATCTATGTATACCTTTGTATATTATTTCCATCAGAAATAAGGAAATCATGGGGCTGGAGCAGCGGGTAGGGTATTTGCCTTGCATGCGGCTGACCTGGGTTCAATCCCTGGCATCCCACATGGTTGTCCGTCCCCCCCCCCCCCACAGCACTGCCAGGAGTAATTCCTGAACAAGGAGCCAAGAGTAACCCCTGAGCATCGCTGGGTGTGACCCAAAAAAGCAAAAAAAAAGTGAGAAAAAAAAGAAATAAGGAAATCAAAACTCCTTATTATGTAAAAGTTAAATTTTATTATATATGTACTTATTATACGCATTTATAAATATTTGAACATGAATATACACACAGGTGCATATATGTAACATTATTTTTAATATCAGATAATTTCATCTCTGCTTAAATTATCCTAGTTTTTGCTATTATACTATAATCACATCTAATTTCCTTGCCCTACTTCAAAGGTCCGTCAAGATAGCCCTTGTGTAACTGGCGATATCACTTTTCACCACACTTTTTGCTCACTAAGTTCTAGCACATTGGTTTGCTTTCTTCCTTTTAAAATATGTATAACTTATTCTGCTTTGGGTTCTTACAGATACTGAATCAACTATATAGAGCTCTCTTCTCACTCGGTCTTTGTCTTGACACTCATCTCTTAAGACAACTCAAAAAGACCCAGCTCTCCTTGTAGAGACGCCTCCCCAAAGCAACTCTACTACATAACTATAAGCCTATCCCAGCACTTCTTATCAGAAATTACCTTGTGTATCTGCATTGTTTTGTCTTTCTGTCTACTAAAATCTAAACTTCACATGTACTAAAATCTAAGCTCCTTTCAGATCTATTTTATTTGCTCTAATTTTCTCATCACCTTCTTGAATGAAACAAAATTTAATTAGTATTTGTCAATAAATGTTGTATTTAAAGGTGACTACAAGAGTATTCCACCTGCACAGCAAGCCTGGCAAGCTACCCATGTCGTATTTGATATGCCAAATACCAGTAACAATTATAGACCTCATTCCCATGACCTAATATAATGGTTTGAGGCTCTTTATGTTCCTGGAGGAAGCAGATGCCCTTGGGCTCTACTAGCATGAGACAGGACATATGGAGATGTTACTGGTGCCCACTGGAGCAAATCGATGATGAACGGGAAGACAGTGATACAGTGATACAGTGATATGTTCTTCAGAAATGGTTTAGGCTATACATAAAATTATGGCAATAAATATCACTTATTTAAGACACTAAATAAGACAAGTTTACATAATTAAACTAACATAATTTAGGTATGTTTTCTTCCACTATTTTTCTCTAAAGTTTAGATCATAATGCTGGTTTAAATTTGAGTACTATTAATTCTTAATTTTTTTGTCTGCCTAATTTAGAATCATCCTGATTCACTGGTCCCACAAAAAACTTATGAAACAGCAAATTTAGTTGGTGTTATCAGTGTATAAAGAAGGAAACAAACTCAGAGTCATTAACTGGAAGTTAAAATGCTCTTCTTGCTCAATGTCACATAACTGGTGGCTGAGCTCAGAGTCAAACTAGCTTAGCTTTCCAAATGCATTGTCCAGAATTTTCATTCATAATGTGTCTGCTCATTTTTCCTACAAAGCATGTTATTCTCCACAGGAATCTTTTGTTAATCATCTGAAAAGCCCTTGAGGTCTATGTGACTACTTTAAATAGAGACAGTGTGACCTCATAGTGAAATCCCATGTATGGTCAGGGGACCAGGGTGCTTGGGGGGAGAGATATAGTGATCAGGGCCAAACTCAGGTCTTTGTGCAAGGAAAGTACCCTATTGTCTGAACTATCTCTCAGGTCCTAGGACTTAATGCTTTTATAAAAGTACTAGAAAGCAGCGATTCTGACACTTAAGATTAGATCATTTCCATCTCTTAAAGAAAAGCTTAAAATCTACATTTAATAAATATTCACTATCTATCACTATCACTATCTTCCCATTCATCATCAATTTGCTCGAGCGGGCTCCAGTAACATCTCCATATGTCCTGTCTCATGCTAGTAGAGCCCAAGGGCATCTGCTCGCTCAAGGAACATAAAGAGCCTCAAACCATTATATTAAGTCATAGGAATGACCTAACATAATTGTTACTGGTATTTGCCATATTAAATACAACACGCAGCTTGCCAGACTTGCCGTGCAGAAATATTCCAGGGAATTCAAGAAACATTTGGGTGTTATGTTTCTATTTTATGTCATTAAGACCAAATTAAATTCACACATACAGGGTTTCTAATATTAAATGAATATATGCATTTACACATAACATATTTGTTATGCCAAAAACTAGTAACAATTATGGACCTCAATTCCATGACCTGAAGAATGGTTTGAGGCTCTTCCTGTCCCTGGAGCAAGCAGATGCCCTCGAGCTACACTTGCTTGTGACAGGACATATGGAGATGTTACTGGTGCCAGCTCGAGCAATGACCAAATCGATGAACGGGAAGACAGTGATACAGTGATACAGTGATTTACACATGATCAAAAATTTATATATTATATTCTATTTATATAGTTATTTCTAAAATCCTTTAATTATCTTTAAGATTTCCCACTTTTTTAATTTGTTGTTGGTTTACAACATAATTTCAGGAGCAGATCTTAATATCTCTGTATGTGTTCAGGATTCATTATACTTACCACTAACATTTCAATGCAATTTCATCAAGCAAAAAAAGAAGCCTCTAGGGTCAGAGCAATAGTAGGTAGGGCACTTGCCTTGCTTACAGGCAACCTGGGTTCTGTCCCAGGACTCCATACGGTCCCCTGAGCCCTGCCAGGAGTGATTCTTGAGCTCAATAGTGTTAAGTTACCATATAGTGTTATAGTAGTGTTAAGTTACTATAAGCATCTCTGATACTGAAGTCCTGGAGTATATCCTCAGTAATCTCTATGAATTCTATGTTTGAATTCTAGTATCTGAATATTTATTATATTATTTATAATAAATATTATAAATTATAAATACAAATATATATAAATAGACTATTTATAATAGTATCTGAAACGAGAGGGCAAGGATATAAATGTTGGCACACTGCTCCTGAGTAATTTCTCTGTGCTGCAGCAAAAAATTTTCCTTTCTTGCAAAATCTGGAGTAGCTGTTTGCTTCTCAGATGCCTTGGGCTGCAGGCTGTAGCTGGGCTTCAATATAATGGACATTTAATACTACATTGGTTTAAGGTGTATATATTTTGATAAATGTGTATGTGGCAAAATGATCATCATGGTAAGTTTAATTGACATCCGTCATGTAGTTACAATACATAGTTGCACTTCCCATAGTTACAACATTTTTTCTTGTAATGAAAATTTTCAACATCTACTCATGGTAGCTAACCTTCAAATATAAATACAATATTATTCCCTATAGTATAGTCTTATACTCACAGAGTCCCACATACATGGGGAAGAGCTGCTACTGGCTATCCCTGTGCCCAGCTGATCACGAGGCGCCTGGAAGGGAAGGCGGGTTCTAGTGCTGGCCTGTCACCCCAGCAGAGCCTCGCAAGAAGCCAGAGGAACTCCCACACCATGGAGGCCACCATTTTCCACATCGGACTCACCACTCGTTAAAGCTCCACCCAGCAGAAAAGCTGATCACAAGCCCAGTTCATCAATAAATGCTCGAGATTAGAGGTGATTAGAAGAGTATCCCATCCACACAGCAGAGCCTGGCAAGCTACCCGTGTTGTATTTGATATGCTAAATACCAGTAACAATTATAGACCTCATTCCCATGACCTGATGGAATTGTTTGAGGCTCTTTATGTTCCTGGAGCAAGAAGATGCCCTTGGGCTACACTAGCATGTGACAGGACGTATGGAGATGTTACTGGTGCCCGCTCAAGCAAATTGATGATCAACGGGAAGACAAGTGATACAAGTGATTCCCTACAGTATACTCTCAGAAGTATAAAGTATACTGAGAGTATACCATCTGCATGGCAGAGCCCAGCTAGCTACCAGTATTTGTCTTATTTGTATGCCAAAACCAGTAATGATTGCAGCCCTCATTACCATGACCTGAGCAAATGGTTTGAGGCCCTTGGGCTACACTAGCACAACAGCACATATGGAGATGTTACTGGTGCCCACTTGAGCAAATCAATGAACAATGGGAAGACAAGTGACAAGTGAATGTTTAATTTACCCTAAGTTAAACAGTGATCTAATTTTGGTTCTTTAATGTGGCTAATCAATTTTCTCAGGAATGTTTGTTGGGAGAGACTTTTCTTTTATCCATTGAGTGGATCTAAATCTTTTACCATAAGGGGCCAGCGTGAGAGTCCAGCGGGTAGGGCATTTGCTTACACGTAGCTGACTTGGGTTCGATCCTGGGCATCCCACCGCCAGGAGTAATTCCTCTGTGCAGAGCCAGGAGTAACCCCTGAGCATTGCCAAGTATGACCCAGAAAGCAAAAAAAAATATTTTATAAGTTTATTGGGGGGTACTGTATTGCATTTATCTACGTGCCTATGTCTGATTTATTATTACAGTTATAATAACATTTGTGTTGTATCATAGTTTAAGTTAGGGAGCAAGGAGCCTCCATTTATTATTCTTTTTCTTAGATCTCTCTTGGTTGTTGGGCTCTTTTGTGGCTGCATGTTATTTATTACTATGCTGCAGATTTAATGTTATTTAACGTTTTGTTTTCTTGTACAAGGACCCATTTCAGAACTTCTTATTGGTCTAAAGGTGCCAAATCCATTGGCTGTTATTCAAATAGGAAAATATTTATTTATTCATTTTATTATAACGATAATTTTGCATGTATTTTTTTTGCCTAAGGAGTTTTCATCTTTCAAGTATTGTGCAAATGTTGATTTTGATTCTTTACTATCCTGTAGAATTTTCTGCTAATAAATTTACTTAAGATACCCTGATAGTTAATTTTATATCTTACTCTTTGCTCCTTATCAGCCTTAAATATTTTTTCTTAATTATTGACTTGATAATTTTGCAATGATGTATCCTGGTATGTGTGTTTACTTTTAGGAAACAGTATTCATTCAGCTTCCTGGAGTTTCTGATTAATTATTTCCTTAGATTTGAGAAGTTTGCAGTTACTATTTCATTTACTATCTGTTCCTTTTCCCCCTATTTTAACATTTTTTGTTTCTTATCATGCTAATACTACCTCTTTTCATTGTGTCCACTATTTCTTTAAGACTTTCTTCAGTTTTCCCTAAATCTTACTTCTCTCTCTTCTCAATATGATTCATTACATAAGTGTTATGTTCAATGTCATTTATTCTTTTCTTCAAGAAGTTTGAGGCTATTTGTTGTGTTTCCATGGTTCCATCACCAGTGAAACCTCACTGGTGATTTTGGAAATTAAATTAAGTTTTCTCCTTTCCTTCCCCTTGTTGTTGTTGCAATGACTGGAAGTCACACACTCTTGGTTGTGATTACAGCTTCAAGTTGCTCACTGGAGCAATGATTTGTTGTAGCACTCAGTATCGCAAAAGCCATTGCTACAGACATGTGAGGCAACGCTATGGCTCAAACTCAAAGACTTTAGGGCACATTCTCAACCACTGAACTACAGCTCAAGGCTCCTTATTCACTTTCTTTTCCATATCCAGATGCCTATTTTTTTTATGACTCAACCTTTTAGTTATGAACTCACTGTGCTACTACCTTTTATTTCTTATTTTATTAATTTCTCATCTGTGTTTGGTGCATTTCATTGACTTTCCTCAGAACAATCATTTTAAATTATTGTCTGTTAGACTCCTCATTATCTTGACACTTAGACTGACTTCTGGATATTTTACTTTGTCACTAGATTTAATCTTTTTGGACATTTCCTTTGTTTCCTACTAGGAGGCACTGTAGCTCTTGATTTTTTTTTTTTTGGATCACATCCAGCAATGCTCAGGGGTTACTCCTGACTCTGTGCTCAGGAATTGCTCCTAGCAGTGCTGGGGACCCTTAAGGGATGCCGGAGATGGAACCCTGGTCCGCTATGTGCAAGGCAAATGCACTACCCACTGAACTATCGATCTAGCCCCCTGTAGCTCTTTATTTAAAGATATGCTCTTAGCAAGACAAGGGAATGGAAGATGCCAAATTATGTCAACTCCTTAATCCTGTATTACAGAACTGATGATACAAAGTAAGGAAGAAATGAAGAAATTAGCGGAAGATCTTGAGCACATGCATAGTAGTGAGTACATCAAAACCTTGAGTACTAACACTACTAGTAAACATTTCACCCAAACTGCAACATTTATGGCTTTCAGAATGTGTGTATGTGTGTGTGTTCATGGGTTGTGGTTGACTTCTTCCATCACAACCCAGCCTGAAAAGGATCAGATAGGTCCTAACTGATTTCTGCTATCTTTGGTAGTATACTCTGAGGACAGACTTGCCTGGGATTCCAAGACAGAGCGGAGAGACCTCAGACTTTCAGGCTTTGCCATTTTTCCTTCTGTAGCACCTGAGCTAGGAATTGCACCTGAGAAGTGGCTGAGATGCTTTTCATGGAGGTGCAGAGGGAGGAGCTTGATCCTGCTTCCTCTTTGTTGACATTTCACTCTTTTCCTTTGTTTCTTTGGGAGCAACCCTACCAATGCTCAGGACTTACTTCTGGTCCTGCACTCAGGAGTCACTCCTGATTGTACTCAGGGAAGCATACGGGATGAGGAGGATCAAATCCAGGTTGACCTCGGGTCAGCCTTGTACAAAGTAAAAGTCTTTCTTACCCACTGTACTATCATTCAGGCCCCTGAAATTTCACTTTACTGATATTGCAAGACTTTCATATACTATATGGATCCACTCTTTAGCAATCACAAAGATCTCCCCAGTTAAACAATCTGCTGGCGCTCCAGAGATCTGTGTGTTCCCAGAGTTTAGCTTCCCTGCTTTGATCACCTCAAAGGGGCTGGGAAACATAAGCCAAGGCCTTGCCCTAGGGGCTTATCCCTGATGGCCTGGGAGGAAATGCATGTCAAGATATGACAATATGTCTGCCAAAAAGTCAAAAGTTTTTTTTTTATTTTATGTCTATGGTAATTTTTATTTACATGATTTTGCTAAATCAATATTGACTTTTATCTTTTTCATGTATTTTGGACCACTCCTGCTCTGTGATTTGGGGTTACTCCTAGCTGTGCTGGGGAAAGGGGAGTGGTGCTGTGTGATTGATGCTGAGGATTAAATTTGGGTCAGCTGCATGCAAGTCAAGGGTCCTAACACCTGTACTATCCCTCTAGTCCAATACTGACTTTCCCGCCACTGGTTTACCCATAGGTAGTGAAAATTCCATTTTGTAATTCTGTCTGTGTGAATGAGACCATGCTGTTAGCCAAGAAACCTGCCTCTCTATCTTCAACTATTTCTACTTTGAAGATTCTTCTGATCTTAGTGTTCCTGACCCCAGCTTGCTTTTCTTTCTCACTCCTGTCTCTTCTTCATCCTTCCTCATGTGTGCACCATCACTCTTTGTAATCTCTCAATTTTTTTTAAACAATACACAGATACAACTGCCAATCAATGGTGAAGAAAAGCATAATGATATCTTAGAGACAAACTACCTGTTGATTAGAGCAGTCCTTGATAAACTAAACTAGAAGGCATGGCAGGATTGCAAAAACTGTTCAGGACATTCAGGGAGGAGAACAATGAGAAGAAACAATGGCTAGATGTGTTTGATAACTTAAAATAACAAGAATGCTTATGTTTACTCTGTTTGCATCAGTGTGATGGGCTTGGTGCCTATCTCACCAGCCTCAGGCAATTCTACACAACCAGGCCTTGTAATGGTGTCCTTGTGGGGAGTTAAAGCAGTCTCAACCTTCAATCAAATTAAAGAAATCCTATAGAAGACCCATGGATTCAGAGAAAGTATTCATGGGTCTCTTGTCCCTTAAGAGTTCTGGATGGACTTAATAGTTTCTGGTGACCTTGATAACAAATTACCACAAGCTAGGTGACCTCAAACAACAGAAACGTACTCACTGGAGGCCAGAAGTCAGAAATCAGGGTGTTGGCAGACTACACTCCCTCTGGGACCATTGAAATGTCCTGGGTTCCTAACTCTGAAATCTCCTTATCTAAATCAGATATGATAAGGCTCCAGGTTTCAGTGGTCTCAGAGCAAAATTTCTCTCCATTTATGAGACCGTGAATCTAAATAAAAAGTTTCTGCTTCCAAAATATAAGAGTAACAGGCATGTAATCGACATTTTCCATTCCCAAAGAAATGAATTAAAAGGAATAAAGGGATCATCAGTCCCAAGCCAAAGCAAATTCCATTTGTTTCCAAGGCTTAAGAATAATACTTTCCAGCTTAAAGTTATTTATTCCGGGCCTTCAAGAGTTCCTTTGGCCTCTATTTTTCTGTCCTCTTTTACTGAAAGAGAAGTGTCTGTGGCCAGAGAGAGAAAGAGAGATAGAGAGATAGAGACAGAGAGAGAGAGAGAGAGAGAGAGAGCAAGAGAGAGAGAGAGAGTACAGTAATTAGCATCCATGCATCCCATGATCCCCATAAACTCCATGAGCACCACCAGGAGTGATCTCTCAGCACTGAGCCAGGAGTAAGCCCTGAGCACTGTAGGATGTGCCCCCAGCAAACAGCAATAACAATAGCACAAGAGCAGTTTCTGCTGAGATAACATTACTGAAAATGTGGTAGGTTTCCTATGAATGTCACGGGATCCATACCACTGAGCGAGTTCTCCACAGATCTTTCCTATGTAACTGAATTTTCTTCCCTTTTGCAAGATGGTTCAAAAATTCCAAGAATCACTTGCCTAATCTCCTTAACAATATATTTATAACCAAACTCTTAATTACTGCACATTTTTTCTTCACAATTAATCTCTCACTACTAGTTGTCTTTCTTCCATTTTAAAAACAAGCCTAAAACATGGACCAGGATGCCTTGTCAATAGGTGGAATCTACTACTAAAGTGTGGGAGTCAAAGGTTAGGTAAGACAGAGAAGGGAACAGTGTGCTAATAATTGTCGAAAATGATAATACCAGTCCAGAACTGAGCATTGAATATAGGCAAAAGGATACACATGATAACCTCTAAATGTATGTATTTCAATCCACAATGTGTAAGAGAAAGAAGAGAGAGAGATAGAGAGAGAGAGAGAGAGAGGGAGAGAGAGAGAAAGAGATTAAGAGCAAGAACAACAAGTGCTGGCGTGGATGAGGGGGAAAAGGTGACTCTCATCCATAGTTCCATAGTTGGTGGGATGTCAACTGGTACAGCCTTTCTGGAAAACAATATGGACATTCCTCCAAAGACAAGTAATTGAGCTCCCATTTGACCCAACTATACCACTCCTGGGGATATACCCTGGGAAGCCAAAAACACACACCCTCTGCACTTTTATTTTCATAGTAGCACTATTCACAATTGCCAGAATTTGGAAAACAACCAAGTACCCAAGAACTGATGACTGGATAAAGAAACTTTGTCACATCTGTACAATGTAATACTATGCAGCTGTTAGGAAAAGTGAAGTTATGAAATTTGCCTATAAATGGATGGCCATGGAAAGGATCATGTTGAGCGAAATTAGCCAGAAGGAAAAAGACAGATATAGAATGACTGCATCTAATTTGCATGACACTGCATGACATAATATATATATATATATATATATGTGCATATTATGATACCAATATCCAAGGTCAGGTGAAACATAGATCAGGAGGTATTGTCAATGGTGGAAATTACCGCAAACGTGTGGAAGTCAGAGGCTAGGTAAGACAGAGAATGGAACAATGTGCTAATAATTGTTGAAAGTGCTAATACCAACCTATAACTGAGCATTAAATACAAGCAAAAAGATACACATGACAACCTCTTAATGTATGTATTGTAATCCACATTCCCTTACACAATGTGTAAGGGAAGGAAGAGAGAAAGAGAGAGAGAGAGAGAAAGAGAAAGAGATAAAAAAAAACCTGCCATTCAAAAGGATACACATGCCAACCTCTTAATGTATGTTCTGTAATCCATAGTCTGGAAGGGAAGAAAAAGAGAAAAAGAGAGAGAAAGGGAAAGAAATAAAGAACCTGCCATGGAGGTGGGCTGGGGAAGGGGAAGGGAACCGGGGACGTTGTTGGTGGGAGATGGGCACTGGTGGAGGGACGGGTGCTGGAACACTGTATGACCAAAACCCAAACATGAACTTTTTAATTGTATATCTTTTTTATTTGTATATCTCATGGTGGTATAATAAAATACTTAAAAAAAAACCTGCCATTGAGGCAGGTTAGGGGTTTGGGGAGGGAATCGGGGCATTAGTGGTGGGAAATGGGCACTAGTGGAGGGATGGGTGCTGGAACACTGTATGACAGAAACCCAAACATTAACATCTTTGTAATTGTATATCTCATGGTGGAATAATAAAATATAAAATATGCCTATACCAAGAATTTTCCAAGTCAAGGAACGGTGCTCTAACAGTGCCTTCTTCATCACTTTCTTCCTACATTTTAATTTCAGTAAGGAAATAAAGCAGGCTGTATCTTTAACATTTCACTTGGCCATCTTCTCAGCAAAGTTCATTGCTTAAAAGTTCTGTTTTCCCCACAACTGTAGGACGCAATTAGGTCACATTTTCTGCCACTATGAAACAAGTCTCACCTTTCCTCTGGTTTCCAATAATACATTCCTTATTTCCTTCTGTGCCCTTTGGCATTCATGTTTCTACCAACAGTCTCTGCAAGGCAATATATAAAGAACATCTATCTAGATAAGGAAATATAAGAGACTTGGGTAACTAAGATATAGAAATAGCTCTTTGGGGTCCACTGTTCAACTCAATAGAATGCTTATGCCAAGAATAGAAGATTCTGACCACTGTTGACCTAGATCATTTCTCAGAAACCTGAAAGAAAGGTAACATTTCCTTTCAAATTTAGCATGGCACTCTGCTCTTTTGTTAAGTAAAGGTAGGCATTTATCTGAACTTCTCCTCACCCAGGAGCAGTCCAGGGGAAGTTCAAGTGTGCCAGATGTAAATACGCTCCTGCATATGCTGTGTACACTGCTGTGTCTGTCTCAAGATTCTTCATAGTCTGTCGGTAGCCATGAAACGGTCAGAGTTAGTGTATTAACTCCTATGAAGGATAAAATCAAATACCATGGATAGAATGGAAGACAAAAATCTCTGGTCAGGAAATAGAGGACTGAATGACAATTCAGACGAATGTTTCCTGGGAGTTCAAATGAATTTGTGAAGATGGGGGGTGAATTTTACTTCCCAACATATATAGAACAGAGATTTCAATGACTCTTACCTTAATTTTAAGAATTAGAGGAAGTCTAGCTTACATCTGGATAATAATGCCATGAGTTATGACTAATGGGTAGCTTTTAAATAATATTTGTATATTAGTTACTTAAAAAGCAACTCTATGTTCATTTAGCAAACACGCTTAGCACTTTCTTGGTCATAGAAATCCATTCACCTATTCACGTACTAGTAAGTCTAAAGGGGTCAAACTATAGATAGAATGTATCCTCCCAAATCATATGTGGAGGACTTAACTCCCATTGTAACTGTATTCAAACACAGGGTCTTTACGATCATTACAGTTTAAGGGAGTTGTAGGATGGCAACCCTTTACTGATGGGATCTGTATCATGTCAAAGGAGGCAAAGGCTGCACAGAGTAAAGGTCACTGAGAATCTGCAAGAGGGTGGTCAGCAACAAGCCAGGAAAAGGTGTTGCACCAAACGCCCAACCTGATGGCCCCTACTTGTTCTTCTTACCTCAAGACTGGTGAGGTTTATGTTGCTAAAACCACCCAGCCTGTGCAATGTTTGTGGGTTTTTTGAGGGGTTTGGTAATATTTTCTTTTTATAACAAGGTGACAGCATCTAGTCTTAGAATACTGTGGTGAGGGTTAGGGGTTTTAGAGGCTCTGTCATATTTCAAACATATAATCTTTCAGGCAGTAAACATCTTAAAAATCTACCACAATTATTTATTTCTTGTCTGAGAGTGTATGTAAAGGGGTAATCATTAGCAACACTAGGGACCCAGGGACTATTCCCAGTGATATTCAGTCCTTTAGTGAGAGCCTGACATTAGCCCTGCGGTGCTATGGGCTGGAGTGAGGGTGCTACTTGTGCCTGGTAGCACTCAAGGGTGCAACGTGGTCACACCTGCAGGGACCACTAGGGCACAAGCTTAGGAATATAAGGCACATGCTTTACATTGTGAAGCTATATCTCCAGACCTGCAATATTATATGGAGTTGTTCGGAGGTCTGGGGACTCCTTCTGACAATGCTCAGACAAGCCCTCTCATAGTTCATTGCAATGGGACCGGATGCAGAGCTGTTTGAGCCTGCGGTGCCTGGGATCACTCAAACCACCCAGACACTGTGGTGTTCCAGAACTTGTAGCGCCAGGGATTGACTCAGGTAACACTACTAGATGCAAGGCATGTGCCTCACACCTATAATATCATTCTGGATCTCCCTATAATTTTTGGGTCCATTTATTATGATTTACTGCTTTGCAACAATTCAAAACATCCTTTTTTTTTTTTTTTTGGATGCTAGAGGGTGACGTGCCATGAAGCCGACTCGCATCTCCCCCTCTTGGCCTCTGTCATCAGTGAAATAAGGGAGAAAGAATTAGTGAAACAGGAACTGGGAGAAAAACTGGAAATGCCATCTCATCAATTCACTCTATTTTAACACTTTCTTTCCAAGTTTCTTCTCTGTCAAAAGCAAAAGTTCTCTCAGAAATCTTTTTTTTCTTTTTTTTTTTTTTGGCACACCGCGCCGGTTTACCCTGGCTCTCACTCGAAACCCGAGGCCAGGGACCAAGGAGCCGGACAAACCCGCGCGCACAGGCCGGCAAACACCCACCCACTGGGCTACCCCCCGCCCCGTCTCGCAGAAATTTTTTGTTGGCAACTTAGTGCCAGTTGGCTAAGTTGCTCAGTAAAAGGGCACACCTAAAATATTTTGAGATAACTCATGGGGAAAAAAAGATATTAGTTAATACTTCCTCTAGTATACCTCTGCTTGTAGGCCTCCTTTCCGCAAGCCCTGAGAGTCTTCCTTGACAACCCTGGCTGGACACACCCCTTTACTAGCTCAGTGGTTCTCACCATCCACACTGCTCTCTTTAGCATGTGATCTCATGATGTACCCAACTTTCCCATGTAGATGCTAGACCTCAATAATTGTATGATCAGCGCTTCCTCCTTCTGTCTGACCTGCTCTCCTCCCTTTCTTCCTTTTTTTAGCTCACTCAGCTGGAATGCTGTCTCGTTCACCAACATGCTCTAATCTCAGGCCTTTTGCATGAAATGCTCCATTCTGAGAGACCATCAAGCCCCTTTCACTACGACCTAGTTCCTGCACCAAACAATTTACCAGGGCTGCCTTTTCTCATTATCTGTTGTGGTCAGGAGCTCCCCATTATCTCCTCTTATCCATTCCTTGGAAGGAATACAGGATCTGAGCCTTTCTGCCAATGGAATGAAAGACTGAAAAAAGTAGAATCAAAAGTTTCAGGATCGGGCCGGAGCAATAGGCCAGCGGGTAGGGCGTTTGTCTTGCACGCAGCCGGCCCATGCCGCCCAGGTTCGATCCCCGGCATCCCATATGATCCCCTGAGCACCACCAGGAGTAATTCCTGAGTGCAGAGCCAGGAGAAACCCCTGAGCATTGCCGGGTGTGACCCAAAAAAGCAAAAAAAAAAAAAGTCTCAGGATAGGGGCTGGAGCCATAGCACAGCAAGTAGGGCGCTTGCCTTGCACGTGCCAACCAGGGTTCGATCCCCAGCATCCCATATATGATCCCCAAGTAATTACTAGGAGTAATTCCTGAGCATTCCTGGAGTTAAAACACAATGACCAAAAGCAAAAAAAAAAGTGTTAGGATATCCTCTCTAAGGTTACATTAGTTAAGACCCAACTATCATCTTGCTTGCAGAAGATCCCATTGATTTCGATGAAAGACTCATGGGGCATCGTACTAAGGGCAGCCTTTACCTGAGAGTCTGCAAGAAACTAAGGTCTTTAGCTCATCGTTGGAGGAAGACCAATTTTACCAACAATCCAGTCGAGCAGAAGTGAATCCTACCTCAGTTAAGTTTTTAAGATGAAACGTTGGCCCTGGCCAACACCTGCATGTCACTCTTATGAGCAAGTCTAGAGCAGAGGACCTGGAGCACCATGGCTAAATTCATGTCCTACAGACACACGAGGTAGTAAATAATAGGATTGATCCCCATAAAGTCCCATGAGCCCCACAAGGAGTGATCTCTCAGCACAGGGCCAGGAGTAAGCCTGGCAGTGGTTGTTATAGAGCAAAGATACCTTAATCCAACCTCAGGGGAAATAGCAAAGTCCTTTCTCAGCCCCACTCAGCACTGTTTCCTTCACTCAAGTCATCTCATAGACTATATATTCATCTTTTTAATTTGCTGCCTTCCTTATAGAATCTATAAGGGAGAGATCTACGCATGCATAAAGCAAAGCTTCTTCAGTTTGGGGAAGAGAGGTTCCGGAAGGATAACTAACTTTCCAACCTTGTGAAATGAATTCAGGTGTAAAATTCAACACTTCTTTTAGAAGGAAAAATGCAATCTTAACATGTTACATATGTATAATTTTGAGCTGCTACTGGCTCTCCCTGTGCCCAACTGCTCACGAGGCGCCCGGGAGGGATGGCGGGGGTCTAGCCCTGGCCCTCCACCCCAGCAGAGCCTTGCAACAAGCCAGACGACCCCCCCACTCTACGAGGGCTTCCATTTTCCACATCCAGACATCCCCTCATCAGAACTTCACCCAGCAGACCAGCCTATCGCAGCCACACGGTTCGCTGGATTAGAGATGACTACAAGAGTATGCCACCCGCACGGTAGAGCCTGGCAAGCTACCCGTGTCGTACTTGATATGCCAAATACCAGTAACAATTATAGACCTCATTCCCATGACAAGATGGAATGGTTTTGAGGCTTTTTATGTTCCTGGATCAAGCAGGTTCCCTTGGGCTCTACTTGCATGAGACAGGACATATGGAGATGTTACTGGTGCCCACTCAAGCAAATCGATGATGAATGGGAAGACAGTGATACAGTGATACAGTGATCTATAAATTACACATATATAACTTATAGTCTTGTTAAGTTCTTATTGTTTCGTTTATGTTGTTGGGAGGGAAGCTCTCTAGTAGTGTTGGGACCACCAGGGCTATATGACAGAGGCCTCAAGTATCCAGGGATTGAACCTTGGGTTTGTGAACACAAAGATCAATCCCTTTGGTTTACCTCAATAACTTTCTTTATTTTTTTTTTCACATAAGGGCCACATCCAACAGCACTTGTGGTAGTGCTCAGCAGGCCATGCACTGATGGGGATCAAACTCAGCACTCTGTGTCTGCCAGCCATATGATTTACCACATGAGCTTTTCCACAGCCCCAAGTTTTATACTTTTAAAGGCTAAAACAATATACTTTATTAATTACCTGATGCATTTCAGTCATTTTTCCTAGTTATTTTCATCTTTACCTTTTGAACATCTTTATCTTTTGACATTTTTTGAACACAGCCTACTAAGAAGACATGTAGGCAGACTGAAAGATTATTTCATATATGTAGTACACATATTGATGTACATCTGTATATACAAAAGCATAGCGCTATATACACGCTTTCTATTTAGACTTTTTGAGAACATTTAACTTTTCTTTTTGATTTTGTCAGAGAAGAATAACTACATTCTGAGTGAAGGACTGAGGTCTAGTGCTAAGAGTTTCAGGCATTGTTTTCTAAAGGGAAAAATTCACAGAGACACAAAGGCCAATAGTATGCCATATTATCTCTAAGTATGGTTTTGGAGGTTTGAATAGTTCTCTGACCTTTGCCAATTCCTCATCCTACTTGCCCAGTACATTCTCATCTGTGAAATAAAGAATATTTGTGCCGACTTCATTATGACCATATAATGCACATAAGATTCTCAGCTGAGTGCCTAGCCAATACTGGGCACTTGGTAAAGAAACTCTTTTGCTTTACAGTCACCATCCTGTTATTGAGGATACTGTATTTTTTGACAAATTTAGGACCCAACTTTTACTTCTAGTGTGAAAAACAAGTGCTGAGTACATTTCCGCTCAAGTTTTTGAAAACTGCTGTATAACAGGAAGAAGGGCAGCCTGATGCTGAATTTTGCTAAGACATGCCAGAAGACACTCCGGACGCCTAAGACACACTATCAGTCCATGGGTACTCAGGACTTACACAAGCAGGAAGTGGTATTACCCAGACCATCACTGGGAAACTAAGAAAAAGTGCTTAAAAACTTTATAGTCTAGCTAACTCATTACCTAAAATATGTGAAACCATGGAATATGGCCATAGGTCACTTTAAATTGTTCACATACATACAGAACCATGGGAAAACATGGCAATGACATTGTTCTCATGTGGAAAGGGCAACAACACAAATAATACAGAAGATTTTCCCTTGAGTCCAAATTAACTAAACTTAGAGACCATAGACCCTCTGGCAGTGACCTCACTTTGCACACATATTTAAACCTTAGTGCCCCAACATTAAGTGTGCTTAATGCACATGAAATTAATATAATGGTTCTCAACTGAGAACAATTTCATTTATAGTGGGGCCATTTGGTAATGTTTGGACACATTTTTTGGTTGTCACACAAGTGTACATGTGTGTGTGTAGGGTTGGGTGATACTACATCTAGTAAATGGGGGTCCAGGTTGCTGCTTAGAGTCCTACATTTACAGGCTAGCTTCCCTCCGTGTCCTGAAGGAATTCCTCTGACCTCAAATATCAGTGACTACAAATCTGAGTGACACTGTGCAAATAACAATTATACAGCACCACTGCATTTGGTTAAGTGGCTGGTTGATTTTTAAAACATGTCTAGCAATCCCTTCACACTTATCCCATCAACAACCAGAGGAAGTCTCCTTCTCAGAAGCTACTTGAAACTCTGGTCTCTTTGATAAGCAGATGCAGGTGCGTGATTTCTGAGTCTAGGTGAGAAAAGATCTGCCTGTTCCTTTGCTCTGAAACACTTGCCTTTCGATTCTCCTGGTGAGCTGTGAACAATCTGGCTATCCAGACCATGGCATGTAGAGAGAGCACCTGATACAGCCATCAGAAGAGAAGGATGCCTGCTGTCAAACTAGACCATCTGAGGGTGCTCGATCCAGAACTCCCAGTTAAACTGGTCTCCAAATCCTTAAGTAGTAATAAATGGTGGTTGTCTTCTAATCCGTTAAACATTGGGCAATATGACACAAGCCAATAACCATAACACTCAATTCTTTTACTTAGAGAAAAACAGTCTTGCTCATAGAACATATTTTTCCTCTACAGTATTTATTTATTCTTTAATTTGTTTTTGTTTTGAGACCAAACCCAGCTACTCAGGATTTATTTAGTGCTGGCTCTGCACACAGAGTTCATGCCTGGAGGGCTCAAGGGACCATGTGTGGTATCACAAATCAAACCCAGAGCATCTACATATATGATAAGCATCTTACTTCCTTGCTATACAGGGGTGCAGCTAATGAAAGTATGGGAATTTTCACTGACTGGTGCCGCACTACGAATGAAACTATAATCATCGTGTAAAACATGATAGAAGCAAGTTTATCACTGAGTTCTTCAGAAAAAAATTGCAGAGGGCATTTTGAAATGATGGACAGTGCTGGAATTCTCAGCTTTAATTGTTTCAAAAATTAAGATGTCATAAAAATGAGGCATTGGCTAGACATTAGCAGAAGGCTTACTCTCAGGCTAAGTTCTAAAATATTTTGAGCTACATGTTTTTCAAGAGATACTGCATTTTCAAGTAGTAACTTGAAGAAAAATGTATCTTGATGAGTATAAGGAATGTGAATTACATATAAAGAGGGATTGCTTTAAATCCATAAACTGTATAAAGTTTTTTTTAAAGTAAAAAATGTACATTAAAACCTAGTGCTGGTGGTTCTGGCACCTTCACACAGTATTGATGACTACAGTGTTCCATATGCGACGAGAGCTACACAATACACAGAATATTTGGCCCAGTAATGCCTCTTCTGGAAATCATCCAAAGGGAAAAGAAAAGAAAAAGCTTCTTGTGTGATGATATTAATAGTAACATTATTTACAGTAGGGGGAAACCCACAGGAAAAACCTAACTTGCTAACAATGGGATAATAGCTAACCGTGACATGGCAGGATGCATTAATATAAAGTTATAATTATGAAAAACCTATGTATGGAAAAACATATGCAAAAGATATCAAATGAAAAAAATAAACTATTGTTTTACATATATGGTATCTTTACAAAAGTTACGTTTATACTTACAAGAATGAAAGGCATTTTTTCTGTTAAGGTAAATGTTTAGTTCTCTCAGAAGGAGAGCAAGCAAGACAGAGAGAGAGAGAGAGAGAGAGAGAGAGAGAGAGAGAGAACTTGCCATGAGGTGGTGCGGAGTAGGGAAACTGGGTTGTGGCATGGGTGGTGGGAAATGTATATCAGTGAAGGGACCAGTGTTGAAACATTATATGACTGAAACCCAATCATAAACAACTGTGTATCTCTGTATCCCACTGTGATTCAAGTAAAAAATAAACTTGTAGAAGTTGAATATCTGTGCATATTTATTAAATATATTGTGAGAAGAAAGCATCAAGTTTAGTTGTGAACAATAAGTAACAGTTTTACTTTCAAGTTTAAATAATTGATATAGCTTGATTTCATCTTATTTCTTCTCTTCCTTTAATGTTTTCCTCACTTTATTGTTAAATATTTAAAGTTAAGTTTAATAGAAAGTTTCAAAATTAACCTAATTGTACATTTGTAATTTACCAAAATTAAGTCTACTCAGATTACGTAAAAAAAAGAATTCTTAGTATTTTTTTCATAAGCATAACCAAAAACGCCACTTTAGAAGAAAAAGCTTTTATTTTTATTTAATTTAAAAGATTGTTATCCATCATTTTCCAAGCCCTTCCTCTATATAGTAGGACCTGGGGATGCAATGAGAAATAGGATGAAAGGTGACATCAAAGAATGCATCCAATGGAAAAGAGTGTCAAGCTGAAGACAAACCAATGGTGATTTTAGAACAACAGAAAATGAGAAGAGATTTGGAGCAATGAAAGTACAATTTTATCCTAATCATAATACCCTAATATTCTACTACTTCTATTTATCTTGTTACTTTCCAATAGAGTTAGCATACTTAGACATTTCAACTTAGAGAGATGTTTCAAAGCAGACTCTATCCAAGATGTCATAAGAAGATAATTTGAGGGATATTTTTGCAAATCCATATATACCTTCATCTAGAGGAATTTTTTCATACATGAATCAGATAGAAATGTAAGTTTTTTGCCTGACAAACGTATAGAAAATATATCCAGGACATAGTATTGTCATACGTATTGACATTCAGCAAAACTTTGTTCAACAACGTTCAGCTTGGTAAGTGAAGGACGCATGGGTCTATCTTCTCCATGGTATGTGGAAGCGTTACAGACAAGTAGACAGATAACTAGAGCAGAACATGAAAATTGCTATGAAAGGTACCATTTAAGGAGAAACCTTACACTGGACTGGCCGTTGGGAAAGCTTCCTGGAATGATGAGGCTCAGTGAAACTGAAGCTTAAATAATGTGGAATGCTGGGGTAAACTGCATTTAAGTGAGAGCAAAATCAAAGGTTAGAGGTCATGAGACTGTTCTCTTAAGGACTCAAGAGATAGTACAGGAGATAAGACACTTGCTTGTCTTGAATGTGGCTAATCCTGGTCACCAGCACTGCCAGGGGTCACCCTTGAGCACAGAGCCAGGAGTAGTCCCTTGGCACCACTGAGTTTGGCCCAAACCTCCCTCCACAAAGAAAATATGATGAAGGTCATATTTCAGCAGAATCTTAACCAAAGAAATCACCAAATGCCACTAATTATTAAAGCCTGATAATTTAGGGCAAAAGAGTTTTAATAAGTGAAGTAATAACAAAATGAGTTATTGATTTCTATGTGCTACCTGTGACCCCTACAAATTTCATATGTCAAAACCTTAATCCAGGAGATTAGGAAATGAGGTCTTTGGGAGGGAGATGTTTAGGTTGTACTTGACAGTGGGATTTGTATTCTTATATAAGAAGTTCCAGGATGACTATGTAGTCCCTAGAGGGTACAAAATATGTACTAGGTTTTTACTTCCATCATTGTATTGTCCATCAACCTCATTTCCATACACAAAGGCTACCATTGCTCAGGAATCATGTGCACCTTCTATAGTAAAAACTGCCTCTAGTCACTTTACACTCACCAAAGGAAGAAATACTTCAGGACAGAGATAAGCAATGCAGGTGTTTTACTGCAGTGTAAAACACCTGCATTGCTTATCTCTTGTAAAACTGCCCATCTATAGTTTCTATGAATTATTTGGGTATATGACAGAGAATTGACTTAAAAGGAGGGAAAATACCCTTGATATTTAAAGACCTGAAGATAATTGCAAATATATCTTTGAGTTTATACTTGTTAGTAAATATAAACTACTCATAGGAGTTAGCAAATAGTCTGGATAAAACATAAATATCAGCACCTTGAGTTCATCATAAAAAACTTTAGATTTTTTTCGGGGCCAGAGCGATAGCCCAGTGGGTAGGGCATTTGCCTTGCAGCCGACCCAAGCTGGCCCAGGTTCGATCCCCAGTATCCCATATGGTCCCCCGAGCACCACCAGGAGTAATTCCTGAGTGCAGAGCCAGGAGAAACCCCTGAGCATTGCCGGGTGTGACCCAAAAAGCAAAAAAAAAAAAAAAAAACCCTTTAGATTTTTTGGTAGTTTATATTACGTGAAATGTTTTAAGATTTCCTACTGAGTTGCAAGAATAAATGGCCTTAATATGGAGCCGAGCGATAGCCCAGCGGGTAGGGCGCTTTGCCTTGCATGCAGCCAGCCGGCCTGTGCCAGCCTGGGTTCAATCCTCGATATCCCATATGGTCCCCTGAGCACTGCCAGGATTAATTCCTGAGTGCAGAGCCAGGAGTAACCCCCTGAGCGTCGCCGAGTGTGACCCAAAAAGCAATAAATAAACAAACAAACAAACAAATAAATAAATAAATGGCCTTAATATTTTATGGACAATACTTTTCAAAGTCAACACTGATTCTGTGTGTTACATGAAACCAGAATCCTTAAAGATAATTTTGAGGGGGCCAGAACGATAGCCCAGCCGGTAGGGCGTTTGCCTTGAATGTGGCTGGCCTCTGCCAGCCGATCCCGGCATCTCATATGGTTCCCCCGAGCACTGCCAGGAGTAATTCCTGAGTGCAGAGCCAGGAGTAACCCCTGAGCATTGCGGGTGTGACACAAAAAGCAAAAAAAAAAAAAGATAATTTTGAGGATCTTGTCATACTAACTAGAGGAAGAATTAAACATTAATTTCCTATAACTCTTCTTTTTTTAAAAGAAATTTGACTAAAGCACTCATTTACTAGGACAGGGATATTGTATATTATACACCCTAAAGAAGCATCATTAATTAACTACAATGCCTTAGTGTGATAAATATACTCCTTTCTGAAACAGAAATGTATATAATGAATCTCTCCCCTTATCCATGCAGAAGGCAGGGATGCATATAATCACAGCACTCTACTGTCTTTGTGTTATATTTGTGTTAATTTCACTATCTCTCATCATTTTACATTTTCTCCATTAAAATAACTGTGGGGAATGCAGAATCACCAGAGGCACTCTGGGGTAATCAGGATGTCCTGATGTCCTGGAGCAGAGGGTTTAGGGTGTTGCATATTGAACTTCGGGCTGTTTCACTCCCTGGAGCTCTCTCCCAGCCCCACCTCTCCAGAGCTTAGTTGGCCATCCTTCATATCTGCAATCTATGCCGGCTGGCAGTAGCCATTTTTTTCCCTTTTCTTTCGGACACTGTCTTGTTCATGGACAGGAAAGCCACTCCCTCCCTCAGATTCTCTGGTATTAATGGCCCTGCCACTGACTGGTGTCTCAGGTGTCTCAGTGTAATATCACAAAATTACAAACATACTTTGAAGTACCCTAACAGATGCAGGAAAAAAAATCTCATTATTATCACAATATTTATGCACATCTCTTCAATGTTTGTTTCTTAAGGAAGTTGTCTCATCTCGCCTCTGACTCCGCTCCTACTGCCCTACTCCTTGACATACATTTTCATTTG
Organism: Cryptotis parvus; assembly: GCA_021461705.1. Taxonomy (NCBI): domain Eukaryota; kingdom Metazoa; phylum Chordata; class Mammalia; order Eulipotyphla; family Soricidae; genus Cryptotis; species Cryptotis parvus. Next base: position 130,506 of record JAJIBD010005699.1, read on the forward strand.
GTCATGTTCATACATGTATGCCCTTGTTCATGTTCATTACATGTATGCCCTTGACATACATTTTCATTTGGTCATGTTCTGTTGACGCCTCAGCCGACACTACTATGATTTCTACTTTCTTCCCTCTACAGAGACTGCCTTTACTAGGCTGTCAAACTTGTTTGACTTCGGTGAAGAATTTGATCCTTTGGCCTAGTCTTTTTTTTTTTCAAAATATTTCTGTGGTACCTGACTTCCTGCAGTCTACTTTATACTCCTCTGGCTGTTCCTTCTTTCTTCCTTTACTTACCATCTTCCTCATCTGACCCTCCAAAGTAATCCTCAGACTGTGGTCAGAAGCATCTTCTAGTTTCTCTTTTCATGACTTGTCAGTACAAGTATTCACTTACTCTGTACATCCATGCTTCTCAACTGGGGCATATGGCTTCCTGTGGACTCCCAGTTGATTTCAAGAGCCACACCAGTGAAACCCACGTAAATGGGATACCATGGCAAGAGATTACGGGGCCAACCAATAGGACAGAGTGGCCACAGGACATAAGGGGAGGGATTAAGTTGAAAGTATTAGGAAACACTGTTCAAGATGATTTTTAACTCCTAAATCTCTATATGCATCTGTAGGAGTACTCTTTATTTTCAACCCTACTTGTTAACCCTGAGTTTTGTATTGCAAATGAGGGCTTGCTTCTCTTTCATACAAGCCTTTTTATACATGCTTATGCTTCAATAAAGGACATTTTATATAGGTACAGGAAGACCGTTAAGTCATTGCATTTTGAGTTAATTAACTCTGAATTAATTACTCCTAGGATTCAGCCATTTTTCCTAAACTGAAAACCTCAGTTGCCTTTCTATTAATTCTAATTCCTCATACCCCAAGAAAGGAGGTTTCCACTGTGGGACTGGATGGAACCAGGGAAAGAGACCACCCTGGCTTTGGCATGGGACAACTAAGTTTCCTGCTCAATGTTCTAAGAGCAAGACTTTAGAGCAAGCTCTGTTCTGACCCAAAGATAAACAGCAAGGTCATGAAATGAGCTCTGTTCTGATCCAAAGATAAGCAGTGGATAGACAGGACCATAAAGGGATTGGGAATAATCAATCTGGTAAGAGGAATGTAGTCTTGGCTATATTGTGTGATCGCCCCAGGAAATTTTACCCCTAATCCCAGGTGTATATAATTTTCTGACTCTTTTACTGTGTTTATACAAAAATGACTAAAAATATGACTGAAATAATAGTTTACCAGTCAAGGATAAGAGAAAACAACATGCCTAGGGTTCCCCCCCTATGGCCCCCAGGAGCATAATCTATAACATAATCTGGTTTTGCCCAGGTTAGGTGAAGCTCCCTCCCATCTCATTCTTTAGGGATAAAAGAGCCTTTTACCTTTTGTAAATCCCGTGCCCAGCCTTTGTAAATGATATATCTCTGGCAGATGTGGTGGTGTGTGTGTGAAGTTAGTCAGAGTGGGGAATGTGTGGAGAGAAATTAAGCCTTAGTTTTCTAGAACTGGTGGTTATGCGTCTTTGTCCATCAGCTGGAGGGGACAGTCTTCATCCCCAAATGTGGCCAGGGAACCCGTCTGACCTCAATATCTGTTGGGGCCCCCAACAGGCATCCAGTTCTTAGTCTTAAAACCACAGCCTTTAAATGTCTCTTAAGTTCTTATGTCTTGTATTTAGCCATTAATCAAGTCACCATTTCTGACGAACTCAGCCCACTTCAGCATCCCTGTCTTAGCAAATGGCATTTTATTCACTGAGTTGCTCACCTTGGAAACTAGGTCTCAGTCCTACCACCAGAGTAAATAAGTTAGCAGACCCTGTCCGTTATTGATTCACATCATTTAGGTATTTTCACTGTTATATTCTCTTACTGCTACTGAGTCTGACCATTGTCCCTCAATTCACATGTTAAACTAAAATTAACACCCATTCTTTCCTGTTTGATCTTGGTTACTACAGTCTGTCCCTATTCAATCTACCTCCCTCACTATCACCACCAAACTATCACTAATGTGATACATGTTCAGAGTGAATCTGATCATGTCACTGAACCAGTTTAAGATCCTTGAAAACTCTTCCTGTTGTTTCCAGGATGAAACATAAACTCCTCACTATCAAATTTATAAGACCTTCATGAGCTAGCTCCTGCTAACTGCTTAGTTTTTACTCATTCTGTGAATACAATATGGACGATATTATGGGGATAATGACCTTCTCTTTTCCTATCTGAAACACCTGACCCACTGAAGAGACTTGGGTTCAATCCTGGGTTATTCCCCTCACTATTTTCTATTACTTTGTTATTCACTCACAGTCTTCATTTTCAAGGGTAGAGAGCTGTGCAGACTCTGTGATCTCTAAGGTCTTTCAGTGTAGGTTTGAATTATAATTATAATGACTCTTTCTGATAACATGAAACCCGCCTGGAAGCCTGGTACTTCATGTGTCATAAAGATAGCTCTGTATCCTCTGAACTTTAACACTTCATTCTGCATCACACATCTGGCAACAAACTATGAGTCTATTTTTTTCTGTGGTACAGACTACATATACTATTTTCCTATGTTATAGACTAATATTTTTCTATGTTTTGAATTATGTCTATTTTTCTATGTTAGGGGTTGCATTGCAGCACACACAATACAACATAACAAAAACAACTTAAAATTCAAGTTGTCCAAAAATGCGTTAAGGTAGAGGCTGGAGAGAAAGTACTGATGACAGAGTGCTTGCTTGCCTTGAATACAGCAGACCCAGGTTTGATACTCAGGGCCTCACACTAGGTTGGATCCCCAGAATTCCATAAGGTGCTCCAAGTCCTGCCAAGAGTGATCCTGAGACAGAGCCATGAGTGAGCCCCAAGTACTGCCAGATATAGCCCCTCAAAAATGAATAAGAGTTATGATGATGAGGTACATCAGTAAATGCAAGAACTGAGAGTCTACCTACTACGAGAGTATCCCGCCTGGATGGCAGAGCTTGGCAAGCTACCCGTGTCATATTCGATACTCCAAAAACAGTAATAATAGACCTCATTCCCATGATCTGAGCAAATGGTTTGAGGCTCTTCATGTTCCTGGAGTGAGCAGATGCCCTTGAGCTACACTAGCACGCAACAGGGACTAATGGCAATGTTACTGGCACCCACTCAAGCAAATTGATGAACAGCAGGAAGACCAGTGATACAAGTGACGATGAATCTAAATTTCAATAATTTAGAAATACTTCAAGGACCTGATTTCTCTTTTTCTTCTAGATAGTTCCCTGTATATTGATTTTGTCTTTAAGCTAGCTGACATCTTGATTACAAAATGTGTGACTATTCCAAGCGCCACATCTAGGTCTTACTTAATGTTTCTTAACCAGCATCTCAGGAATGGGAAAATTGGTCCCCAAGCATATATATTCCTCCAAATCTCATTGGCAACACTGCATTTCATTCCCATGTCCAGGAGGTAAGATACTCTTGATGTGACTCAATCCACTTGGTCCCCCTCAACCTTCATTTGAACTTCTGGCTTTGCAAAGAATAAAAGTAACCAATGATTAAAGTTTGATAAGAAAGGTAGGAGATATGAGCAAAAATTGGTACAACAGCTTCTATGGACTGAGACAAAAACCTTATTCCTAGATTTTTGGCCCTTTTTTCCAAATAGACAGCAACTCACTGGACAAAATGTTTCATATTAATGCAATTGTGAAGTAGCCTCCAGTGTCATACTGTGACCAGTGTGTTGCTTTTTTTGCAGGACCTACATAAAGACAAGATAAAATTCTAGTCTGTGGATTTCACTTGAGTCAGATCAATTGCCTATGAATATCAGAAGGGGTACATGAAAATCACATTTGTATGCAGAATCCATTGTCTCAGGATTTCTGTTATCAAGATCCCTCTTGATAATAGATACTATAAATCATTAGATAATAGAAATCATTATCTAACTGATAAATCAATTATCATTGATTCTCTGGTTAGAAAGATGGCCTTCCATGGTTCCTTCTCTTTACTGCTGGGCTGATTTTTCAGTAAAATTCCAAACCAAGGAGAGCTGCTGGTCCACACTAAAGCTGATGATTTCAATGGCAACGATTACCTGATGTCAAGAAGATACATTGTCTGAAATATTTTTCTCATTATTCCTGAAATTCTTTATTGCTGACATACAGCCCTAATGCCTTTAATGCTGATGGTGTCAAATCCCACCCTTAGGAGCTCAGGCTCAGTTCTTTGCATTATAGGCCTCTTCCTTTTAATATACCCAAGGCTGTTAGTAAATTAAGACAAGAGTCATTATCGACTTCAGAGGAATTCATTAACCCGACGTGTTTGCCGACTCTTGGTGTTGAAATTTGCCTTTCTCAGTGGCCACCTCATAACAAGACAGAAGGAGCAACACAGGCATTTTAATTTGTTAGAAAAGAAGAGACAGTAATGATATGTAAGTACTCACTCCAAACCTGGCTGTACATCAGACACATATGAGTAACTGCTTTCAAATAATGAATCCTGAATTCCAATCCAAGAGTTCAAATCAAACAGCAGCTTGTGAGCCAGCCAGTATTTAGAGAGTGAAATTCAGTTGGGGCTGGGCAGATACATTATCAGAACAAGGCCTGAAGCTGTTGAGGGGCGAAGAATGAAAGGGGAAGAGACAGTTCAGGTTGGGTCCAAGAAATGGATTTTACCTCATGTTCCTCTTTAGGATGGGAGAGTAAAACTTCCCTACTTTACAAGTCTGCATAGGACTGGCTTGTCGAATATTGGATAGTGCTCACTTGCAGATCATGAAAGAAAAGGGGATAATATCAAAGCAGTGAAGGCAAAGAGAATATTCTGGAAAATATTTTGACTCTATGACACAAAAGGTTTGTATATTGTGGGTGTACATCCATGGCATTGGTGTTTGTGCATATGCATATGTATGGTATTTGTATTTATGTGTGTGTGTGTGTGTGTGTGTGTGTGTGTGTGTGTAGGAATGGATGTGTTAACACTAAACAGGCAGTTGGGATCAGATGTCATAGGACTTTTTATGGCATGCCAAGAAATTTGGACTTTACCCTCCAAGAGATGGGGTTGGGGGGGCACCAACTATTTGAAGCAAGGAAGTGATTGGATACAGATAAATTCAGAAAGATAACATTGAACATTGGTGACAATGAGAATTGTCACGGGGTGGACCTGGGTGGATAAGACACACAAACAGGAAAAGCAACTTTAAAACTATAATTAGTTTAGACAAAATAGGAAGACTCTTAACTGGCTGGTAGCAGAACAAGGATGAGTACAAGAGGCTGAGAGGGGACAGAAGTCAGAGACCAGTTAGGGACTGAAAGGAAAGGAAAAGATGGTTTGAGTGCTTTTGCAATTCTGCTGCAGACCAGCAGCGGCAGTGTCTGAGAATATTTTAGAGCACAAGTATTAAATTCCCTTGAAGACAGGTTGTGTTTTTAGATGTTTCCATGTGACATCTAGTCTTTGGTAACAGATGGAAATACTGATATGGAATCTGCCTGGAGAGATTATGGAATGACTGAATGGGGAAAGTGGCTTGGAGAGAAATGGTAACGTGAAGAGTAAGATGCAGGCTAGATTGTGTCAAATACCAGCAATGACAGGGCAGAAGAGATGAGCCTGGGACAGAGACTAAGAACAGCCAGGAGGGGAAAAAAAGGAGAAAAACTTAGTGGGGAAAAAGAGTAGAGGAAAAAAAGGAAAGACAATCTCTAAGTAGGAAAGAAAAAGAAAAGCAAAGTCAGAGTGGAGGATTTTTAAAAGAACTGCCACATTAAATAGTAAACTATCACCTTGGAAGAAACAAGATTGTTTCCAGCTTGTGGGGAAGTTAGGGAGAAGTGTTGAGGATATTTATTATCAGGGGGTAAAACTGGAGAATCTACAAAAGAATGCGAGAAGAGACTCCAGAGGGAAGCATTATCCTTAGCCTGGCAATGCAACAGAAATGCTTTAGTGTTGCACGTTTTAAATTACTTTTCTTGCCTTTCCAGACCTGTTTTATGTGTTTGATTGCACTCATGTTTTTCTAATCCATCTTCAGTTCTCTTGAGTTATTATTGCAATGACTACAAGCCCTTAGAGCAAGGACTGGACAATGAGAGGTGATAAAAATGAACTATAAATTCTTCTCTTAAATATATGTAACACGATTTCTGCAAATAGAATGAGAGTCTGCTAAAATGGTATATGAGGGCTTAAGCTTCAACAGTAGTTGGCATGTGCACTGGCGATGAAATACATTAGGGACAATATCTGTTAAGTCCATTTGTAACCCTTATGTCTTTATTACATGAAAGTTATACAGTTATACAACTCATAAGTAACTGTTACTGTGTTATATAGCAACACGTGCTGAGAATCACAAGATTGGGTCATATAAATTATCGATAAGTCCCAGGAATATAGATCACTGGCACAGCATCTGTTTTGTATGTATAAAAGCTAGATTCAATCCCCAGTCCTGGGAAAAAATGTTCAGTTATCACTGAGCTAGAAACTTCAATTATGGACGTTAACCTTGGACATTTCTAGAATTCAAACAGGAAGCTTCTATTCTAATAACCTTGACTGGTATCACAAACAATATTTTATTGTGATCATCCTGAATTAAGAGAACCTTTTCCTGAGTATGCAGATTACTGTAACATAAGGAGAGTCTAAGACTAACAAGATTAGGGCCGGAGCAATAGCACAGAGGGTAGGGGCGTTTGCCTTGCGTGCAGCCGGGTTCATCCGCAGCATCCCATATGGTCCCCGAGCACCACCAGGGAGCAATTCCTGGCGAAGAAGAGCCAGGGATTAACCCCTGAGCATTGCCGGGTGTGACCCAAAAAGGAAAAAAAAAAAAAGACTAACAAGATTTTTATAGATCCAGTCTTTTATCAGGGTCACACCTGGTTCAGCCATGACTCAAACTCAGGTGTGGGGCGTGAATTCAGGCACCAGGGTCTGGCTCATGTTAGGCTTCATGCTCCGCTGAGTGCTAGCATCCAGGTTCTAGCACCTGCCCTTCACCCCAAATCACTTATATTGCCCCGGCTTGCCTTCAGGAACTGCCCTAACAGACTCCAGGCTTAAGTCTCTAGACCTGACTGTATGCCTTGGAGCAATACATTCCATTAAAGCATTTCTCACTGCTCTCTAAAAAGCAAGCCTGAACACTTCAAAGATAGGAAAATGATGTTTTCACAGTTTCTTTAATAATGGGTAATTAAGAGGGGTAGAACATTTCTATTCAAATGGTTATTAGCGCTTCTAAAAGTTATGGCTTTCTACAGATGGATCTTTCCAAACTGAATCCAACCTTCTCTGGAATTCCAGGAGGGTGTTGTTGGTCCCTTTAATCAATCTTTCTGGGGGCCCAGGAAAAGAACCGGAAGCGGCAGGCAGGGGCAGACAGAGAAAGGAGATGGAGGTTCTACTCAGCCTGGGAACGAGTCCTGCGCAGGGTCCAATTACCTCTCCCTGAACCAAGTTTCTTCCCTTCCAGAGTGATCATCTGCTGGAAGTCAACCAGTCTTATAGGAGGAGAACTTAGAAAATATTCATTTATCGCATTGCAAAACCATTTTAAATCAGAAAGCAATTTGGACAGGGTGTTTGGTCAGATTAGAAATTGCATAGGTGACCATTCTACCTTTAAAATCACCCAAGTTCTAAAACGTGAGGTAGCACCTGCCTCTAGAAAGTTCCAGAAAGGACCCCCAGTGGCAGGTCACTAGGCAACTCGGCACTACCTCCTACCCCATCCCCCACGTTACCTCTCCATTTGGAGAAAAGACCCGAGAGTCCGGGATGTTTGGGACCCATCCGCCATCCTCACCGCCCAGCCTTTGGCGCTGGCGCCAAAGACAAGTTCAGGCTCTCGTCTCCCCAGTGGCGGGTAATTAGACTGAGAAAAGTGTAAAGACGTTTTCCTGGCCTAAGTGCATGGACGACAGCACAACAATCAAAGGAAGGCAGGGCAAGGGGCGATTTCCCCTCTGCCTAGAAATCAAGATGCATTTGGTTTATCCTATGTCCCCTAGGAGGGCCATCAGCGCGGCGTCCTGAAGAAATGGATTCAAAGCTTCCTAAACCCCCTGGACTCCCCAACTCTGCTCCCTGGCCAGCAGCGCTCGGAGGAGATGCCGGCGCCTCGTCCAGGCGGGGATACCCCGGACACACAGAGCCCCCCAACCCCCTGCACCGCGGAGACTCTGAGGGGCGCCCACCCGTCTCCACAACCTGCACGTGAGCGCGTGCGTGCGCTCCTGCAACGAACTAAAGCCCCTGGGGGTGAGTGAAGGGGGTTTGGCGGGATTCGGGCATCGCCTTCCACCCTCCCCGGACACGGCGAGCCTTGATCCGCCTGGAGTCCGAGCCGAGATGGACAGTGCCGGCGACCTGATACTGCACAAGTCCAGTCCCGGGGACCCTGCAGCAGCCGAGCGCGCAACCCCGCTTACCTGCACTCAGCAGCAGCAGCAGCGGCGGCGGCGCGCCCCCAGTCCGAGCCCGACGCATGCTGAGCCCGCCCGCGCCGGACTGACGCTGCTCTGCGAGTGCGGCTGCCTTCCCGGAGGGCTTTTCCTCCCGGCCCTGATCAGACCAGGGCAAAGTGGCAGGGCAGCTCCCGGCGCCAAAGCCCGCCCCGGCCCGCCCTCCAGCCTGGGCAAACACCGGATCTGCCCCGGGCACGCCCCTCCGAGGGCTGCAGGGGCGCTGCGGTCTACACCCTCCGAGTCTACACCCTCCAACGCCTGCACCTTCACTCCACGCTCTTTCCCAGCCCCCCACGCCCCCACGGGCAGTCCTGAGGACGGGCCGGTGCCCCTCCCTGGTGACTTGTCTTCCCACGCCGGTGCAGGACTCAACGGAGCTCGAGAGCCTGCGGGGGTTCCCCGCCCAAACTGCCTGGCGCCCCGCGCCTGAGACCCCCTTTGGGCAGGAGAGAGAGGGGGCGGGCAGCCGTGAGCCTCTACACCCCAGTTTTTGGAAGCTGCTAGGCGCGAGTCTCCCCCTCTGTACTTTCCAAGAGGGTGGAGAGAAATGGACAAAAAATAAGCACAGAATGACCAGGTTAGAAAGTTACTCGACAGGAAAGATGTACTCATGGTTATGATTATCTCAGGTGGTATTTAAGTAAGAAAGACTGTGTGAGAGCTCTGTGTGTGTGTGTGTGTGTGTGTGTGTGTG
>JAJIBD010005700.1:0-19102 GCA_021461705.1 Cryptotis parvus
AATTTACTAGGGAGTTGCTAGAGATTTCCTTGGAGTGAGACCCTGCTTCTCCATGTGGAAAGGAACTACAAACAATAACATCCAGCAACAGGAAGATAAACAATCTCCTTTCTCTTCTTTGCCCTAAAAACTCTTCCCCAAGCTCGTATTCTTTGGAGTTTGTTAGAAAGGCAAAGGTGTTTGATCTGGAAGCCATCATCAATGCATATCTTAGAAGGAACTAGTTCATTTTTCATGAACATTGTTTTGTTTAGATTTAGTTGTAGACCCATGTTTCCACATTCTCTGTTGAAGTCAGCCGGCATTTGTGCCACTTGGCTAATGCTTGGTGTTATTAGAACAATATCATCAGCAAAGCGGAGGTGGTGTAGTTGCCGGCTGTCTATCTTCAGTCCCATTCTTTCCCATTCCTAATTGTCACATGATGTTCTCGAGGGTGGCACTGAAGAATTTTGGTGAAATGGTATCACCCTGTCGAACCCCCTCTTTTGACATCAATGATCATTTCCTTGTAGAATGCTGAGATCCCGTATTACGGTGGGTGAATCCTGTAATACAGCTCATGAAGGATCTTAATACATTGGGCCCCGAATGCCCTGTTTGGCTAGGGCTTCGATGACTGCTTCAGTCTCCACAGAATCAAAAGGCTTTCTTTAAATCAATGAACGTGAGATAGAGTGGCATCTTGCACTCCTACAAACCTTTAGTGAGCTTGGTTACTGTGTGGATATGGTCGATTATGCTGAATCCTTTCCCGAAGCCAGATTGCTTGCATGGTTGTCCTTCATCTAGTGTTCTGCCAATCCTGTTCAGGATGACTTGAGTGAACAGCTTGTGATGACAAACAACAGGCAGATGGGGCGATAGTTGCCGATGTCATGAATGTCTCCCTTCTTGAACAGTAGAACTGTCCTGCTGGTTTTCCATTGGGAGGGCACCTTGCATTCGGACAGGTAGCATGTGAAGAGCCAAGCTAGTGTATTGATGAGTACCAATGACAGATTCTTCAGGTGTTCGGGTCTGACTTTGACTGGGCATGGCTTCTTCACCGGCAAAATGGCATGTTGGATTTCAGAAGGGAGAATGTTGGGAATGACATATCCATCCTGTGGAATTTGGTATGTGGGCAGGTGGATGTGGCTATCAAAGAGATCTGAGTAGAAGTCATGGATAATCTTCTCCATTGCCCTCCATCCTGTGGAATTTGGTATGTGGGCAGGTGGACATGTCTATCAAAAGAGTTCTGAGTAGAAGTCATGGATAATCTTCTCTATTGCCTTTCTGGAAGATGTGATAGATCCATCAGGGCATCAGAGGGCAGTCATCTTGGTCTTATAGTTGGTGAAGGACAGGTGGGTGGTGCGAATGTTTTTCCCGGCTTCTGCTGCATCTTCCAGCATTTCTGTTCTCTCTTTGAGGTCTTCCTTTATCACTTCTCTGCACTGCTTTGCAAGCTTGGATGTTAGCATTTGGTCACCTGAGGCTCATGCCTTGTCAGCGTTGGCGAGTGAGCTCGAGGGTTTCTGAAGACAGTTGTCCTTTTGTGTCCTTTCTCTCAGTATTCACACAATCGTGGAGGTGCTTAACAAGTCAGTTGTATTCTTCATTGGTGTTTTCAGTGATGGTATCTTCCCATGTTGCCACAATGGTGCTAAAGAGTTCCAAGTTGGTGGTCATTCTGGGAGTTCTCTTCTTAAACTTTGCAGCCTTTTCTTCCCATTGCGTGAAGTAGAATTTTGCATGAAGGAGATGGTGGTCCGATCCTGTTTGGAATTTTGGGGCGACAGCAACATCAGTCAGGCAAAACTGTCGATTAAAAGATAATGTGGTCAATTTCATTTGTGGAACTGTCCACCAGGAGATTCCCATGTCCAACGTTTTGCTTCAGCCTTCTGGAACTGTGAGTTCCCATGAATGGTCTTTGCGGACATGATGAACTCAGTCTCTCACCCTGTTCGTTCCATTCTAGACCATGGGTCCTAATGTGGAGTTCTTCAACCGATCTTCTTATTTTTATTTTATTATATTCCCCCCCAAATTTTATTACACCATTTTAGACATATAATTGAAAGATGCTCATGTAGAGTTTTTGGTTCTACAGTGTTCCAACCCCCATCCCCTCCACCCAAACCCATCTCCCATCACCAATGTCCCCACCTCCTCCCCGCTCCCACACCTCAACTACTTTGCGGGTTCTGTACATCATTTCTCTCCTCTTTATCTCTCCCTCCCGCCAAACTTTCCTGCGCATCATGAAATGCAGTGCATTAAAAGACATCACTGTTTCCACTATTTTAATGGACTGCGCCGCCACAAGTGGCCAGGCAACCTGGGCTCAAACTGGTTTTTCTCTGTTAATCTGGTCGTGAGGCAGTTTCCCAGCCGCCCGGACAGCGAAAATGGTGGCTAGTGTGGTGGGCGAGTCTCATCCGGCTGCTTCTGGGACCCCCCCCCCAGAGGTGATGGGTCCACTCCCAAAACCCAAAACCCATCTGCTCTCCCGGGGCCCCATAGTTAGCTGGGCCCAGGGCAAGGCGAAGTTCCAGCTTCCCCAGCCGCTTGTGAGGCTGTTCATGCTATGGCTGGTGGCCCCAAGGGCAGCTCCTGGGCGGGGCCACGAGGCTCTACAAAATGGAGGGGATGGGCCTACTCCTGACTCCATCTGACGAATTCCCAGTGATTCCTGCTTCCTGGGAGTCGCCTACCTGGGCTCAAACTGGTTTTGCTCTGTTAATCTGGTCGTGAATGGTCAGACTTCCTTGTAAAGACCCTGAAGGAACAGTTTGAGGCTCTTCATATTCCTGAATCAACCAGATGCCATTGGGCTACATTCGCACGTGATAGGGTCCAATGGAAATGTTACTGGCGCCCGCTCGAGCAAATCGATGAATAACGGGATTCAAGTGATCAAGTGATCAAGTGATCAATCTGGTCGTGAGGCAGTTTTCCAGCGTCGGACAGTGAAAATGGTGGCTAGTGTGGTGGGCGAGTCTCATCCGGCTGCTCCCAGACCCCCAGAGTCAATCGATCTTCTTGATCCTATCTTGGCATTAAAATCACTGACTTGTAGAAGGTGTGATCTTTTGGAAAGATGATCTTTTTTTGAAAAGAGGCCCCATTCACTCTCAATGGAACAGACATCTGTGAATGCAGCAGTTATGTGTACCTAGGTCGAGAAGTCCAACATGATGAACGACCTAAAACCTGAGCTGTGCAGGAGGAAGAGAGCAGCATGGAATGCCTTCAAAGGCATCGAAGAAATAGCTAAAAGGACAAAAGAACCTCTGACTCCGGGCACATCTCTTCGACTCCACTGTTCTCCCTGCATCAACATACTCCTCAGAGACTTGGGCCCTATGAAAGCAGGATGAGAATGCTATACGGGTCTCCCAGAGAGGAATCCAAAGAGCTATGCTTGGAATATCACGCCTCACTCAAGTGAAAGAAGGAATTTGGAGCTCCGACCTCCGTTGCTATTCCAGAATCAGGGAAGGTGTCTCATTTGCCAAGGCATTGAAAATCAGATGGGCTGGACATGTAATGCAATTTGGAGACGACCACTGGACTAGAGCCTTTACCGACTGTATCCCATGGGTTGTCAAAAGATCACGTGGCTGCCCACCTACAAGATGGTCAGACTTCCTTGTCAAGACTCAGAAGGATCAGTTTGAGGCTCTTCATATTCCTGAATCAACCAGATGCCATTGGGCTACATTGGCATGTGATAGGGTCCAATGGAAATATTACTGGCGCCCACTGGAGCAAATCGATGAATAACGGGATCCAAGTGATCAGGTGATCTTAAAAGGACTCTTTCCAGGCACCTCCAAATTACTGGGGAATAAATAATGGGGAATTGCACATCTTTCTTCTACAGAGCATTTGGAGACTTTAAGGTTATGCATCAAAAAAAATGTCAATTCCTCCCCATGTCAGACACTTTGAAATGCTTTTCTTGTCTCCTTCAACATTGATTTAAAGTATTTGAGGTCCTTATAATTAACTGCTTTACCTTCCTTTCTGCTTCTTTCTAAATTGAATTTCACACAGTCTTCAAAGTTTCTTTCATAAAGCAAGCTCCAGGCACTCCCTAGAAGTGTTCATGGTTTGAGATAAATGGGCACAGCTCCTGGTCTGAGAATGGAGCCAGATCAGGGGCACATCTGTTACCTGGCCCAATTCAGGAGGAGCTCTGGTCTCTGGGAGTGACCAGAACAAAGAGTACCTCAATAATGTAGTACTAAGATTTTTCTCTGCTAGTGGCTTTCTTGGTGCAGTGAATGGAATCATCCTCTGTAGAGGTACAATACATTGAGATGACCTTAATGTAGATGTCACTAAAATGTATCTTGAAAGGAAGTTGACAGAGATGGAATTAAATCACATTGCAGTATAAACTGGAGTGAATGTTTTATAGGAAGAAAAGTGATGTGGACTCAGCAGGGAAGACTTTTTGTGAATCAGGGTTGGGATGTGTGGAACTCCAAACCCCAGCAAGCCAGAGACAGCAGGGAAACAATAGAAGAGGGGGGGAGAAGACTGCAACAGATTTTGTCCTAGAGTCCCCAGCTCCGCCAACACCTTGGTACCCAACTTCCAATGTGCGGACCTTGAGAGAATCAATTTCTGTTCTTGAAGAGCCCCAATGGACAGTACTTCATCACATAGTCCTAGGAGAGGGCAGAAAAAAGAGAAAGAAGAAAAGATTTTCACCAGTTCTCATGTTCTAGACTTTTCTTTCAGCAGCTAGTGATCCCACGGGATCCCACAGGATGTCAAAAGATCATACCTACAAAATGGTCAGACTTCTTCGCCAAGACCCTGAATGAAAGGTTTGAGGCTCTTCATATTATTGAAGCAACCAGATGCCATTGGGCTACACTGGCACATGATAGGATCAAATGGAAATGTTACTGGTGTCCACTCCGAGCAAATTGATGAATAACAGGATGTCAAGTGATCAAGTGATCAAGCTAGTGATCATATCCCATGTCTCAATTCTGAGCCCTTTATGTTTTCATGATCTTTCCTATTCAAGATGGTTTATCTGCCTCACTTCAATCAATTGACTTCCACCTCTCCCCATGGCAGGTGGCAATGTAACACCAGGAAATGAACAAAATGTAATGTGCTATGATGTTCCCACTTATCTCTGAGAAGTTTCTCATTCCATCCTCTGGGTTTCTGCTTGCCATGATCAATCATCTTTGTACACATGCCTTCTTATTTTGGAAGTGGTTGAGTATTGAAGCTCACCTAGATTCTGGGTGGCAGGGACTTGCCTTATTTGGGGGCAAGAAGAGCAGAGGGCTTCAGGTACTGTAGAGAAGCTTTGAGTGGATGGATGAGGCCAAAGCTGAGAGAATATCCCTAGGAAGGTTGGATTTTTCTCCCTTCCCAGCATGCCAAGCCGGTCCTTTGATAATCAGAGCAGTTCAGCGTACTTGAAAATGAGAGGGCAGAAAAAGTAGGTCTGTCCCCCGAGGAGCCCCTTTAACTACACAGCATCTCAACCACAGAAGAGAGTTAAGTGTTTAACAAAAGTCTAGAAACCTCATAAGTCAGCCTGGGAGCACTAGAGGAAATAAAACCATCAAAGGATGTGGGAGAGAATAAAAGGGTGAAGGTGCATATCTTGCATGTGGCTTACTTTGCTTTAATCTCTAGCACCTCATGGTGCCCAGAGCATCATCTGGTGCACCCTTTGAGGCCCATGAGAGCCATAAGGCTCGCTGGGTAATCTCTGACACTGAAGGATCAAAGCAGCAAAAGCACCCTTAGATTTATGCCTTGAACCAACCAAGGCCTGGTTGGGGTGGGGACTCCAGTTGCCCTGGGTACCACTAGAGAGAATTATACACACACACACACACACACACACACACACACACACTTCTCCATTCTGTAGAGGGTTAGAAAGTTTCATATTGGTTCTCAGTACATAGTGCTTCTTTTATTGTTTATCTTTTGGACCATACTGGGCAATATCTTTTTGGACCATACTGGTCCTCTGTACTCAGGAATCATTGCTGATAGTAGTTGGTGGAGCATAGGCGGTATTAGGATCGAACTACGGTCAGCCACATGCAAAAAAGCAATTTAATTACTGTGATCTCTTTCCAGTCCAGATTATTAACTTTCACTCGAGGCTAAAAGAACAAAAATAAATTTATATGTATTTGCTTTGGTGATGTGGTTGGTACCCACGGAGCAGAGAAAAGATCTTGAAAGGAGTCAGTGGTCATTCTCCAGATTTTCAATGTCCATCTGGTTCATTCCCTTTACTATTCTACAGTCTGGAAACTTTTAGTTTTGTCCTGGGATTGAAGAGACCAGAACAGCAAAATGTACAACTGTTTTGTATTGATAAATAAATGCAAGGCTTTACACTGTTCAGTGTATCTGCTCTGGGTGTTTGTTTTGCACCTCTGTGGAGGGGAAGCCTGAGGTCTGAGGCCCCAGTGTTGTGATTCAGGAACCTTTTCTGCTCTGGTTCTTCCAGAAACTTTTCCCATCCCTCTTGATATCACATTCCCTGCCTCTGAGCACTTGTCCATCACCCACTGGTTTGGTTTCTAACTGGTTGGTCCAGACTGGCTTTGCCCTGCTCAGACAAATCGTGCCTTGGACATCCAGGAAACCCCTTTACCCTTTACCAAAGATGCAGCATTTAGGTGCCTGGAATTTTTTTTTAGAAGTTGAGGGTAACTCAGGACCTACAGGCTAATGAAAACTTTTACCACATCTAACTTCCTATAATAAAAATTGGGACTAGTGCCTAGAATTAGATTTTATTTCCCAGTCTTTTTTTTTCCCCAATGGCAAAGTCCAACTCTAAGGCAGAGCAAACATCTAACTGCAGAGCTTCTGGTCTTTGTCACTATGTAACTCCCCTTCTTTGTTTTGTGGTTCCCTATCCTATCCATGCTAAGCTCTGAGTATGTTACCATTTTCCCTTCCCAGCTTTGGAATTCATATCTGTATAGAATCCCACCCCACTATAACTCAGATTCATTTTTATTTTTCTCCTCCTGAACTTTCTGATGTTAATTTGATTGCTAGATAGGCCTGAGAACCTTCTAGAGACGGGAGAGTTTCCTCATCATGCTAACAAGAATTTTCCTTCCCATTTTTCAAGGACCAACATGAGATCCACACGGGAGACCAAGATCAATATCCAGGAATAAAGACACCATTACTGGAGTCGCTACTCTTCCCGGGGCCCAGATTTTAGCGCTGAGATTCATTCCCTTCCCCCTTTCTTGTCTAGATCTGTTAGATTATGTCCACATGCATCTAAAGGGAGGGGGCCACAGTAGGGACTTTGCTTGTGGGGTTCTCTCGCCTTCCATTAAGACTTCAAGTGGGGTCCTACTGAGAGCAGCCCAGAGAATCCCTGAAATATTATCTCTTGTAGAATTATCACTTAGATCATCCTGGGATTCCCTTTTGCATTTTATTGCATCTGTGTCTCACACACAGGAACAGATCATGTCACTATTTAATCTTATTCATAGCTTAATCAAACATCAGTTGAATGACTAGATTATTGGAAATTGAACGGAACTTGCCTGTGTGAATCAGCTAAGACACATCTCAGTGGAGTCACAGAGCCTGGAAAAGGAAGAGAGAACAGAGCACTCCCATGCTACTGAGTCAGCACCTAATATCATTTTTCTGTGTCTTCATAATAGATATTTGAGAATAATTACTGACAGCCTGTGGAGTTCATCAAGCCCAGGTACCAAATAATAAGTTACACTATCATGGTAACTGTGCGATTAAATAAGAAATTCAGAGAATATTGATGAAGTCTCCCTGTAAACTGCCCTCTCCCCAAGTCAATCTATATAAATGATGGCATAGGTAAAAAAACATATTTTTTAATGATTTGACTAAACCAAATAGCCTTTTAATAAATGAGAGGTGTACAATCACCAGGAACTAGCAGTGGCTGTGTTGGACCACAATCACCGTATTCATAATTTTTTTGGCACACAGGGGAAAAATGCTGGTGTTTATTTTCCAAACCTCAGCACGCCAAGTTCCAAAGAGAACCCTGAATTGATGCAGAGATTGGCCTGGCAAATTCAATGTTTAGAGAGGGGGATGGTTATTGACTCAGTGCCTTGAATACAGGCAGGCACCGAGGATAGGTTGAGCCATGGGGCCCCGAGCTGACAGCCCAGAGTCTGATGTTTTAATCTCTAGAGGATGAATGAGGTCTCTGTAATTCACAACTCAATTCTGTTGGTGGGGTTCATATTCTTTCTCAGACACCCAGTGTGTGTATATACATAAATGGGTTCTGGTATAGTGATGACTCCTAAGCAAACTGAGTTCTGGTTCTTCTATAAAGCTGTGGAGTTTATCTTTCCTGGTTTCCTTGGCATCAGGATTTTCTCGCCAGAGACTTCTTTTTTTTTGTCTGCAGCATGTTTGTTTGTTTGTTTATTTCACGATCACGATCTCCCCTTTAATCATCTATTTGCTAGAGCGGGCACCAGTGAAATCTCCATATGTCCTGTCTCATGCCAGTAGAGCAAAGGGCATCGGCTTGCTACAGGAACATAAAGAGCCTCAAACCATTATATTAGGTCATGGGAATGACCTAATATAATTGTTACTGGCATTTGGCATGTCCAAATACAACACGAGCAGCTTGCTAGGCTTGCCGTGCGGGAGGCATATTCTTTAAACACCTCCAAATAAAGCATTTATTGATGAACCATGTGGCCGCAAGCGGCCTTGCGAGCCGGGCTGTGATGGGCTGGTCGGCTGGGTGGAGTTCTGAAGAGAGGGAAGTCCGGATGTGGAAAATGGCGGCGCCCGTGGAGTGGGTGGGGGGTCGTCTGGCTTGTTGTGAGGTTCTGCCGGGTGGTGGGCCAAGGCTAGAACCCACCATGCCTCCCGACTGCCTCATGAATGGCTGGGCACAGGGAGAGCAAGGAACCGCTCTGCCCCATGTCTAAGAGTCTCTGGACCAGCATACCTGGGCGGATTGAGGAAGAAACTGCGGCAGGGTGGGTGTCGATGATCCGGGCTGTGATGGGCTGGTCGGCTGGGTGGTCGGCTGGGTTTGTTTATTTATTTATTTATTTATTTATTTTTGCAGCATGTTTAGCTAAACACTGGGACAGAGATATTGGTGCTGGGAACTGATCCTTTGTGATGTTCCTCTTTGATCCTCAACTCGACAGCTGGGAGGGAGGTTGGTGCACAAGAATGATGTTATTCTGATAGGGTTTGGTTATGAGGAATCTCAGGAAGAGAGACAGAAGTGGCTGAGAAAAGGACAGAGTGCGGAAGAGAGAGGAGAGTCAGAGGGGAAGGAAAGAAATAGGAGGGGAGGGAATGAAGAGGTGAAGGGGCTGAGGGTCAGGGAGAAGAGAGAGAGGAAGAGAGGGGTGAGGAGATGAGAGGCAGAGGAAAGAAGAGAGGCAGGACAGATAGGGGTGGAGAGAGTGAGAGAGTGATGGAAAGGTAGAGGGGAGGAAGAGAGGGCCAGATGTAGAGGGGGCAGAGAGAGGATAGAAGGTGATGGAGGGGGGGGAAGCGAGATGGGGAATTGAAGTGTTTAGTCCCCAGGTCTCTGCTGCCTGGAACAGCTGAAGGAGCGGGTGTTCTTTGCCTCTCCAGGAATCTTGGTCCCACTAAACATGACACTGTCTGAGGCTGTTCGCTCACTTGCCTTCAGCCCTCCTGCTGGAGCACTCTCTAGCATGCCTTACCCCTGTCCTGTCTCCATTCTTCAGGCTGCCAAGTTGCTGGGGGGGGTTGTGCTGTTCTCCTTTGTTTCCTGCATTTCCATATCCGCTCCACAGCACTGGTTCTTTTCTCCCCTGACCAAGACCTTCCATGTTACCCAAGAGTCTGAACGTGACTTTCATTCTTGACTCCATCTTTATTCTCTCCATCGGTCAAAATTAGGTTATGAGTCTCATGCTGACATGCTTGCAGAAACCTTTCTGCCTTTTTTAATGAATTGACCCCAGTTATCACTTATTGCTCACGCTCTCCAAGCCCATGTTCCTGGCTGACATGACTACCTGCACTCAGGTATTTTCTTTCCAGTCAAGCTTCTACCACATTTATAACATACATTGTTTTTCCTTTTCCTCTGTTAGATCCAACGCCTCTTTTCTGTCTCTTCTAATGCAAACATAGCACGAGTGTATCTCTACATCTATTTATCCACCTGTATGTCCCCAAGTCCATGAAGCACAGCGCCACGATGCATCTGGTATGCTCGTAAGTGAGTTCTTGCTCAGTTGGTATTTACTGAGTTTTATCCTTCGACACATATATTATGATGGAATTAAACCTCCCCCTCCCAATATCAGCAATATTTCAGATATAAGAGAAAACCCCAGAGTAGGATGAGAAATAGACTTTGGTTCAAAGGAAGGGGCAACACTGCCTGGTAGTGATTTAAAAATCCTGCTTGCCAATAAATGTTTCCCAAGGTCTGCTGTGGTTCACTCTGAAGTGTTCTTTACAATTTTCTTGAAGGTGGGGTCCCTCTGGTGGGGTCGGAGCTGCCTACTGCCAGCTCAAGTTCCCATAGTTAGTTTCTTGTCTTCTAGACTGAGGCAGAGGCCAGAGGCATCCTCTGATCACTTTGGGCACAAACAGGAAAGAGGACAGGAGAGAATCAGTCTATCACCAAGACATGGATTAAGGGACACGCGAGTTCAGACAGCTCTTTGTTTAAATTTGTTATACCACAGTGAGGTAAAGAATTACAAAATTGTTCATGATTGGGTTTCAGTCATACAGTGTTCCAGCACCATCCCTCCGCCAGTGCCCATTTCCCAGTAGCAATGTCCCCTGACTCCCTATCCCCACTCCAGCCTGCCTTTATGGCAGGTACTTTTGCCTCTCTCTCTCTCTCTCTCTCTCTCTCTCTCTCTCTCTTCCTCTCTCCCCTCTCCCTTTCTCTCTCCCTTACATATTGTGATTTGCAATACATATATTTAGAGGTTATCAGGTATCCCTTTGCCTACATTCAATGCTCAGTTCTAGGCTGGTATTACCATTTCCAACAATTATTAGCACACTGGTCCCTTCTCTGACTTACCTAAGCTCTGACTCCCACCCACTTGTGGTAGATTCCACCCACTGACAAGAAAGACCTCTTGATTCATGTTTTGTCTGGTCTTGGATATTAGTATCATACTATTTTTTTTAATATCCTGCAAATGAATGCAGTCATTCTATAGCTGTCCTTTTCCTTCTGGCTAATTTCACTCAGCGTGATCCACTTCATGTCCAACCATTTATAGGCAAATTTATAACTTTGTTTTTCCTAACAGCTACATAATATTCCACTGTGTAGCTGTACCATAGTTTCTTTATCTAGTTGTCTGTTCTTGGGCACTTAGGTCATTTCCAGATTCTGGCTATTGCAAATAGTGGTGCTACGAACATAGAAGTGTTTCTGCTATGTGTTTTTGGATCTCCAGGGTATATTCTTAGGAGTGGTATTGCAGAACCTCACAACAAGCCAGACGACCCCCACCCACTCCATGGGCGCCGCCATTTTCCACATTGACTTCCCTCTCATCAGAACTCCACCCAGCCGACCAGCCCATCACAGCCCGGATCATCGACACCCACCCTGGAGCAGTTTCTTCCTCAATCCGCCCAGGTATGCTGGTCCAGAGACTCTCAGACATGGGGCAGAGCGGTTCCTTGCTCTCCCTGTGCCCAGCCGTTCATGAGGCAGTCGGGAGGCATGGTGGGTTCCAGCCTTGGCCCACCACCCCCGCAGAACCTCACAACAAGCCAGACGACCCCACCCACTCCATGGGCGCCGCCATTTTCCACATTGGACTTCCCTCTCATCAGAACTCCACCCAGCCGACCAGCCCATCACAGCCCGGATCATCGACACCCACCCTGGAACAGTTTCTTCCTCAATCCGGCCCAGGTATGCTGGTCCAGAGACTCTCAGACATGGGGCAGAGCGGTTCCTTGCTCTCCCTGTGCCCAGCCGTTCATGAGGCAGTCGGGAGGCATGGTGGGTTCCAGCCTTGGCCCACCACCCCGGCAGAACCTCACAACAAGCCAGATGACCCCACCCACTCCATGGGCGCCGCCATTTTCCACATTGGACTTCCCTCTCATCAGAACTCCACCCAGCCGACCAGCCTATCACAGCCCAGCTCACGCGGCCGCTATGCCACTCGGTTCATCAATAAAGGCTTTATTTGGAGGTTTTTATAGAGTATGCCTCCCGTACGGCAAGCCTAGCAAGCTGCTCGTGTTGTATTTGATATGCCAAATGCCAGTAAGAATTATATTAGATCATTCTCATGACCTAATATAATGGTTTGAGGCTCTTTATGTTCCTGTACCAAGCCGATGCCCTTGGCTCTACAGCATGTGACAGGACATATTGAGATATTACTGGTGCCCGCTCTAGCAAATAGATGATTAACGGGAAGATCGTGATCGTGATCGTGATCGTGATCGGTATTGCTATGTCAAATCAGAGCTCAATTTCTAGGTATTGGAGGAATGTTCATTTTTTTTCCCCAAAATGACTGTACCAGTTGACATTCCCACCAACAATGGATGAGAGTCCCTTTGTCCCTGCATCCACGCCAGCACTGATTGTTCTTGCTCTTCTGCATGTGCCAGTCTCTGTGGTGTGAGATGATATCTCATTGTTGTTTTGATTTGCATCTCCCTGACTATTAGTGATGATGGGCATTTTTTGGGGGTCACACCCGACAATGCTCAGGGGTTTCTCCTGACTCTGCACTCAGGAATCACTCCTGGCGGTGCTCAGGGGACCATATGGGATGCCGGGATCGAACCCAGGCCGGCACAGGCTGACTGCATACAAGGCAAACGCCCCTACCTGCTAGACTGTTGCTCCGGCCCCAATGGGCATTTTTTTCATATGCCTTTTGGCCATTTGAATTTCTTCTTTGATGAAGTTTCTGTTTATTTCATCTCCCCATTTTTTTATGGGGTTGGCTGTTTTCTTCTTGTAAAGTTCTAGCAGTGCCTGATATATCCTAGATATTAACCTCTTTATCAGATGGGCACTGGGGTAAATTAGCAGTGATATTTTATGATGGGCTCTCTAGCTGGGGTCTCTTTAGAGATTTGAGGCTGTTCTCTATTTTCAGAAGACTTTCTGTGTCTTCACCTGCACAGAGCCCCAAAGCGTCTCTTTCATCTGCAGGACCAATAGCTTGTATTGTACTAGGTACCTAGGAATACTCAGAGGAAAACTGCACCAAAGTCAGTTAAACAGGCAAGGAAGCATTTACGACTACAGTGGGAAGTTTACTACAACAGGGGGTAGAAACTGAATACAGCTTCACTGAGAGGAAGGCTGGGAGAGTTTTTAAGCACTGAGGTGAGCTGCAGAAAATTGTTAGAGACTGTTGGGACTGGTCATGGTGAAGAGAAGGTTTGTTGACTAGGCACTAATGCAGTTAGGTTCCTTCTTTAACCTTCCTTTTAACTCTCTTACTTCTGTCTCAGATACAGGCCCCAAAGGTCTTTTTTAAAAATTTAGAAAAGTAATTAAATCTGCATGAGATAAACAGTTACAAAGTTCTCCATGATTGAGTTTAAGTAATACAGTATTCCAACACCTGTCCCTTCACCAGTGCACCTTTCCCACTACCAATATTTCAAATTTTCGTCCTTCCATTCCCATCCTGACTCTACAGCATATACTTTCTTCTTCTCTTTTCCTTGTTCTTCTTGTTCTTGTTATTGTTTTTGTTCTAGTTCTTCTTATTCCTGTTCATCTTGTTCTTGTTCTTCCTCTTCCTCCTCCTCCTCCACCACCACCTCCTCCTCCTCCTCCTCTTCTTCTTCTTCTTCTTCTTTCTTCTTCTTCTTCTTCTTCTTCTTCTTCTTCTTCTTCTTCTTCTTCTTCTTCTTCTTCTTCTTCTTCTTCTTCTTCTTCTTCTTCTTCTTCTTCTTCTTCTTCTTCTTCTTCTTCTTCTTCTTCTCCTCCTTCTCCTTCTCCTCCTCCTCCTCCTCCTCCTCCTTCTCTTCTCTCTCCTCTATTGGTTATTGGTCATATGGTTTGCTTATAGGTACTGAAGGTTATCATTCATAACCCTGTATCTAGTTACAAAACTCAGTTCTTGTCAAGAATGCTCCGGGCCCCATTGTTCTTAATGAAATAAAAAATCCAAAATTGCTAAGATGTAGAACTATTTCCATCTCCAGGGGCAGAAAGAATTTCTAATCATCACTATCACTATCACTGTCTTCCCGTTCATCATCTATTTGCTCGAGTGGGCACCAGTAATATCTCCATATGTCCTGTCTCATGCTAGTAGAGCCTAAGGGCATCTGCTTGCTCCAGGAACATAAAGAGCCTCAACCATTATATTAGGTCATGGGAATGACCTAATATAATTGTTACTTGTATTTGGCATATCAAATATGACACAGGGAGCTTGTCAGGCTTGCCATGAGGGTAGCATACTCTTGTAGTCACGAAGAGCATTAATAAATGCTCTAAATATAGCATTTATTGATGAACCGCGTGGCTGCAAGGCGCGCATGAGCCAAGCTGTGATAGGCTTGTCTGCTGGGATTAGTTATGATTTCTAATCATAACTTTTCTAAAAGAAATGCTATCAGAAAGGAGAGGGTGGGGGCAACAAAAAATTGAAAATTTAGTTATGCTGATGGGACAGGACTGTCAATGTCACCATCTTGTTCAAAACTTGTTGGTATTCTTGTTGCTTACCCAGTAGGGTATTTATATGGTCATTTTATTTGGAAGGCAACAAACAGCTGTCTATGAGTTTGAGAGAAATATGTGTATGGCATTGTAGTTTTATTTCTTAAATCACATGATTCTGGACATAAGTTCAACATTATTGTACTCCTCAGATAATGCTGGACATTTGTGTGTTTTCTTGTAAGAAGTTCACATCTTCTGAAAGCAAGGCTGTGTCTGTCCGTCTTCCTAGTCACCATTTTCCTCTTGGCTAGTTGAGTGTTGGAACAGAGCGGGTGCTTCCTGAATGTTTGTTTTTGCACTTGAATGAGAAAATATGGCTCCCTTCCATAAGACCCATCCAACCAGTGCAGGTTAGTTTAGGATTTAATTGTCACATAATGGGAAACACCTGGGTCTCTAGGTGAGCAGTCTGTGTTGAGTACGGGCTGTTACTTCTTAATTGTGCAACCTTGGGCAAAGTCCTCTCAACTTTCTCAGCCTTTGGTTTCATTATCTGTACAGTGAAGCGAATGCCCATTTGAGGGAGGTTCTGTACAGATGAAATGAGATGATACCAGTGGAAAAGCTCTGTAAATCTCTGTGTGGGACCCAGATGTGGCATAGTGTTGTTTCAGCATAATTGCTCCATTTCATCTCTCTGCACTCCCTGCATTCTAGGTAGGGCTGATAAAAGTAGCCATGGAGAGCGCACCATGCTGCCTCTCGGCCTTTTGATTTGTAATAACGAACCCTCATTATGTTTTTTGTATAAACTTGTTCTGCCTGAATACTTTATTGGTGCCTTTGTTTCTGCTTAATTGTTTTATTTTTCATGACACTTTAACTTGATTCAAAGAGGGAGGCATTTCTTTGTTTATCTAATTCTTTAATTAAGTCTCCTGACAGTGGGGTTCAAGTCAATCCCTCTGGGTGATAAAAATGAGAGAGAAGCTAATCACAACAGCAAAGCCCAAGGCAGAAACTGCTTTGGGGTACAAAATTGGTTCTATTGGCAGAAGTGGATGTTGCCCATCGGAACCAAATCAGCTGGAATTTGCTGCCTGCGCCAGGGAAATATCTAGCATCTGGATATGAGTCTTAGGACACAAGAATGAAGCTTTTGAACTTCATCCTTGTTTTAACCATGTTCTGTGTCCGTCCATTTCCTGAGTCCTATTGAAGGCCATGCTTTCCATTGAAATGACTACTTCATCTATCGTTTAGAACCTCCATCTCTCTGTAGAACTTTTTCATTCATCTTCTTTTGCCTCCTTAAAGTCTGGGTGCAGTGACTGTCAGCATAAACGAGTTTGGGTGAATAATGGAATGGGTACCAGCCTTGATTAAGGCCAGTGAGTTAGTGTTTAAAACATTGCCTTAAAATAGCATCAAATATGAGAAACAGGGCCGGAGCGATAGACCAGTGAGTAGGGCTTTTGCCTTGCATGCGGCTGGCCCATGCCGGCATGGGTTCAATCCCGGCATCCCATATGGTCCCCCGAGCACTTCCAGGAGTAATTCCTGAGTGCAGAGCCAGGAGTAACCCCGAGCATCGCCGGTATGACCCAAAAAGCAATATATATATATATATATATATATATATATATATGAGAAACAGCTTCATTTGTCGTATAGCTTTATTTAGCTTATCTCTGTAAGACGAAATTTGTATATAACGAACTGTTATTTGAACTAAAAATAGAGCTATTTACATAGGTAGAGTATTATAAATGATGGTTTTATCTTATATGATATTAAGGGATATCAATAAATATTAGCATCAATATTGACCATTCATATTATTATATACATATTATTTATCACTTCACTTGAATCACTTGAATCCCGTTATTCATCGATTTGCTCGGGCGGGCGCCAGTAACATTTCCATTGGACCCTATTACATGCCAATGTATCCCAATGGCATCTGGTTGAATATGCCACGTGCGCTGGCATCAATGCACGTATGCTGGCATTAGAAGCATATTATTTATATCCATATTAATACCTACCTGTCACCTGACCCTTGAGGTGTTACAGGTGTGGCTGCGGTGCCCAGCTGTGTTGGATGGTGGCAGACAGGAGACAGTCTTTTCTACACCCAGGGATCTACCCTGTGGGCCCTGGATGGTTGATGGTCTGACATAGAAAAAGACTGGACTCCCTGGGATGAACCCAGAGCCATGGCAGAGCCTGGCAAGCTACCCATGGTGTATTCGATATGCCCAAAACAGTAACAATAGTGTACCTCATTCTCCAACCGAATGGAGACGTTACTTGTGCCCACTTGAGCAAATCGATGAACAATGGGAAGACAAGTGATACAAGTGATTAATATCTACAGATATTATTAACTGACATCACTAAATGATCACGTGTCATGTGTCTTCCCGTTGTTCATTGATTTGCTCAAGCCGGCACCAGTAACATCTCCATTCATCCTGTCACATACTAGTGTAGCCCAAGGGCACCTGCTTGCTCCAGGAACATAAAGAGCCTCAAACCATTCCTTCAGGTCATGGGAATGAGGTCTATAACTGATACTGGTTTTGGCATATCAAATATGACACGGGGAGCTTGCCAGGCTCTGCCATGTCTTGGTAGTAGTCTCTCAGTTCGTGCATTTACTGATGAACCACGTGGCTACTTATATATTTAAGGCCCTTCTTTTTAGTATCTTTATTTCTCCGGCCCCAGACATTCAATTTTTTGTTGTTGAAATTTTACCTACACATTTATCTCTATAGTATCTGTAAGTAATGAACAACTATTTATCTCTATAGTATCTGTAAGTAATGAACAACTATTTATCTCTATAGTATCTGTAAGTAATGAACAACTTAAACACTTGAAGTGTTTGTCAAAAGACTTAAATACTTCTGATTTGAGTAAAAAACAATTTTTTTTTTTTTTTGCTTTTTTGGGTCACCCCGGCAATGCTCAGGGGTTTCTCCTGGCTCTGCACTCAGGAATTACTCCTGGCAGTGCTCGGGGAACCATATGGGATGCCGGGGATCGAACCCGGGCCGGCACAGGCGGCGCGCGTGCAAGACAAACGCCCTACCCGCTGGGCTATCGCTCCGACCCCTAAAAAACAATTTTTAAATAGTTTTACTAGGTTAGTTTGCCCTGTAACTTTGCTAGTGTTTTACTTGAGGCTTCTCTTGTGAAGATTCCCTTGTATGATCATTGTCATCACTGAAGAATTATTTAATTATGTGTCTGTCCTATGGATAAACATGTTTGACAGCAGTAACTGGATTTTCAGATAATGGAGCTGTGCTTTTCTTTCCAGCTGCATTCCAGTCTATGATGACAGGAGGCAACACTGGAAAACAGATAGTCTGCATCTCGGAAGACCCCTCACTGTAATCTGCGAATGTTCCCTCAGGGAAATAAGCTGATTTCTTCCCATCCTGCACATTTTCAAGATACGTTTAAAACGTATCTTGAAAAACAATATCTTTAGTATCATCACTAAATGATACTAGCCATCATATCAATTAGTTTGTTAATCAGTTACTTTTCTATTGAAAGGAAAGTTTTTGTGCTGGAATTCTGACTTTCACATGAAACGACAAACTTAATATTTAATAGAATTGTTTGCTTTCACCAATGACCCAGAGAGTTATTTTTGCCATCTTAATCCCCAGACTGAGATTTGTGTTTTATTTGAAATGCTAATACATGTGAGGATCTGATGTTGCTAAACCTGACAGACTTTTTTCCCCTGATGAAGAGTCAGATAATTCCTTCAGATATTTCATCAAGTGCAATACTACAAAATAAAGCACCTGCTCACTTTTCTGCTTTTAATTTTTCACTGTAAGTTCACTGTCGAGTGGACAAAAGTATAGAAGGTTAAAGACACAGCACTGGCAGCCTAGCCCATCTGTGATATTAGAAAAAGGAGAGGGGAGGGAGCAGGAGCCATAGTACAAAACCACCTCCTCAATAGGACTGAACATGAGAGAAACAACAGCACTCTTCACACAAAATGCACTCTCACCCGTGCATGACGTTGATGAGGCTGACAAGTTTAACAGGAGCTTTTTCATCTTTCAGTACTTTTTCCCTAGCTCCACTTTACATATTGAGAAATAGGTAGAAGGAAAGATATAGATGTAATTCTGTTAATCTGAGAAAGATCTTGACAATTAATTTTGAAGTTCTGCCATGTGCCAAGTGTGATCCACATCTTTCTTTTGAGTAGGGTGTACTTATGAAACCCCAACTTTCTTTGTGATGAGCCTGCCACCTAAATTGCAGCCTGGCCTTGGTACTCTTAACACCAGATACAATGAGACATCTGGAACACCACCATAGAAAACAGATGGTGATTGGACCAGGTCTGGATGGGCATGAGGCCGTTATAATGCTAACTGCTTCTCT